>SADC01000170.1:0-212936 GCA_004194705.1 Ditylenchus dipsaci
CCTATTTCGAGAGGTTATTTAATTCGTCGACTGGTAAATCGTCAACGTGAATTCGTCGACTGGTAAATTCGTCAACGTGAATTCGTCGACTGGTAAATCGTCAACGGTGAATTCGTCGACTGGAAATTCGTCAACGGTGAATTCGTCGACTGGTAAATTCGTCACGGTGAATTCGTCGACTGGTAAATTCGTCACGGTGAAATAGTCGACTGGTGAATCGTCAACGGTGATTCGTCGACTGTAAATTCGTCAACGGTGAATTCGTCGACTGGTAATAAATTCGTCAACGGTGAATTCGTCGACTGGTAAATATAATAAGCTCAAAAAGATATATGTCCATGGTCCGTTTCCAAAAATACATACAAAAGTTACTTATTTCATGTGGCCAGTGCGACGGTGCACCACCTCCGCACAAGCGGTGCCTGCTGCGGTGCGGGTGCGAAAAAATGGTAGGGGTCGGTGCTGGTGCCGGTGCGGGGTAAGCCAAGTGACCAGTGCCGGTGCGGGTGCTGGTGCGGAAAATCTCAGATTTGCAACACTACCGTATTTCCTCTAATAGAATCCCGGGCTTCTATTTATGGATGCATCTAGGGGGGGGGGGCATATATTAGAGGGGCTTGTATTAAAGAGGGCTTGTATAGAGGGTGTCTTTATTTTTTGAACTCGCCGCGCCGAAGGCGCGGAAAAAATTCTGGGTCATAATGTTCTCACGTCAACCTCCGATCACTTCTAATTTTTTTACAAAACATTAATAAAGCAGCGTTTTAACATCAAACCACTGTTTTTCTATAAATACCGTTTACCCGTTCACCAGTTTACCCCTCTACCAAGTTTCTCTTGGAGGCGTTCTCCTGCATTTTTGGCGTATTGGAAATGTGCAGCATTTATCTTGATTTGAATAAAGTGATGCTGAGAGGTGGTCGAGAGTGGTCTGGGAACGTACGCAAGAGGAAAGGTGAAGCTTTTTTATGTGACCTATGCTCCCGATTTATTTTCTTGTTGCTTAAACGTAAACCGACGTCACTATTTATCGTTCATTCTTGATTTTCTGCTGATGATTACTGCATAAACCAACAAAGTACCCGCTAAAATGGTTCTTGAATCGATGCCCTTTTGCTTTAAGATTCACCCATTCACAAGTATTCCAGCGGTCCACTTTGAAAGATGTGCTTAGCAAATACATTAATAGAGGGGGGGTGCTTATAATAAGAGGGGGGGGGCTTCTATTAGAGGAAATACGGTAACAACGTTGGTACTTATATAGTTCCCCCCATACTCGGATTTTTCGAAAAGTGACCATAATCACCTCCCGAACTATTTTTTTCTGCTCAAAACGATGAGAGATACATTTGTAAACACTTTCTGATTGAAAAATTTTGAACTTTGCCAAAAAATTGCCTTCCACTCTTCAGGCAGATGGTCTTTTTCGGGTATTTAGGGTCATTTGTGATTTATCTTATTTTCTTGCTGGAGCTGGCAAAAGACTCTCTCAATGCATTTTTGATCAGGAGTCTTGCTCGAAATCATGTCTAAGGTAATTAAGTGCGCGCATCTCTACCCAACCAAGCCCCTGCACCCCCGAAGGGGCTGCAGGTGACTTGGTGGTTAGAGATGCACACACGCACATACCTGAGACACAAATCACTCGAAATGAATCTGGATGCGTAAAAACATATGCATACCAGTGTTTTTTCATGCGATAGGCTAAAAATATGCATACCAGAGTTTCTTCATGCGGTAGTTTCTTCATGCGGTAGCCCCCAGAAAAAAAACCTGTTCAAAATCTAGCACTTTTACCTAGATTTGCCTGAAAAAGGTTAAAATTTGGTCAAAATACCCTAAAAAGACCATCTACCGCCAAGGGATCTCGTATCTTGTTGTGCAAGAAAATGAGTTCGAGGTTGATTTTGATATCTTTTCAAAAAATCGGAGTATGGGGGGGACTATATAAATGTCACAATGTTCAACTGTATTTGGTTTAACTGATAATTTTAGTTTTTCTAAAGAGTGTTTGTGAAATTTTGAATAAAAAAACATTAAAACGCCAAGATAAGATAAAAAATATTGAATATGTTTTTATTCGTTAGTTTTACTCAGCTCAAAATACTATTATTGCGAACAGCCTTTTCAACTATTCTCTTTCACAGATGAAGTCTATTTTTCTGCCTTCTGAAATTATTCTCGATACTCTACAATTTTTCAACTACAAAGATCTGCAAAAGTATCGATTAATACACAGTCGTTATAACAATTGCTATCTTTTTCACCGGGCAGTATTAGCTTGTCCAAAAATGGTTCCTTATGTTTGGTATTTTTTTTAAATAAAATGACACTTTATTATTAAATTTGTTTGAAAAATTTAGTGCATTGAAGACCCAGTGGTCAGACCCAATTATATCGTAGGTAATCTTAGAAAGCCTAAAGAATTCACATATGAAATAACCCAGCCATGCATCGACTACTGCCAAAATATTTGGGCTGAGCAGCCTAATATCTACAAAAGACTGATAGGCAAGAAATTCTAGGGAGAATCAGAGGTTATAGAAAAGCCAAACTTTCTATGTTTATTCGTAAGTATTTTTTTTCAATTTAAAATTAAAAAAAAAAGCTTTTTGTAGATAAAGAAAATGTTTTGAATAGACGCTACAAAGACCAAGACTTCTATGATACCTGTGCTTTACTCCGCCTCAAATGCAACAATACCCTGAACAAGGAAACTATTCCGGTCGTTTTACACTTTTTTGTGCACTGTCGAGATCTGTTCTTTGACTATGTGCAATTTACTAGCTTTTTCGTGGAGCTCTGGATAATTTCGCAACCAAAAAACTATCTGGGCGGTGGTAGAGATTTTATCCGATGTCAAAGATTTGACTTCGCTGATCTGTCTGGTGAGTCTTTTTATATATTTTTTCGATTCTTTTTTAAATGATTATCTCGTATTATCACTAGTAAAAATTTTTTAGACTGGCCTTACTATGGAGTGATGACTCGCAAAGAAATTACTAACTTTTTTACTTTCTTCAAAACATGTGCGTTGCCGACATATGCACTGGAAAGCAAGTTCATTTTTCAGTTATTTTTTTTAATTTTGTTTTTTACTATGCATTTATAGTCGCTGATGATGTCTAATGTAGAGAGAAGAGCTTCCCGATTACAGCCGCTTAACAAACAAAAGCATTTATTATTCCAGAGGCAACTGATTGACTTTTAATGTCCAGTGCAAAGGCATGTGACGTGTTCTATATGCACTGTAGGAATTTTATTTACAAGCCAATGGAGTTCTTTCACCAATTTGTTGAAGTAAGTTACCTTCTTTTGACTAAAAATCGACTTTTTGCCTCAGGGGACCAATTTTAAGGGTACTGGAGGGTAGTTGGATACTATTGTTTACTTTTTGTTTACATAAAGGTATTATACCTCGTCACTGCTACTTGTCAAAAAGAGCATCTACCGTATTTATTATAATAAGCGCCAATGAGCGCTTTTTCTAACCCCTGTCGGGGTTTGGCGCTTATTAGAAACTGGGCGGATAATAGAGACTGGGCGGTAATTTGAATAAATACGGTATACCCATTTTTGATTTTAAGTCTTGCTCGGACTCATATCTAAATTAAGTGTAAGGTGAGCTGTATAAAAGTTTACGCATATCAGAGTTTATTTATGCGGTAGGGCCCAGACAACAAAACTATGTTCAAATTCCATTTTTAAGGGTATCTTGGTTCTCTTTTACGAGTGGTTCACTTTGGTCTCATCAATGCGGAGAGTCAAATTTTAGTGAAAAAATATTCTTGGAAAAATTGTCTACCGGGTCCTAAAAATATGGTGCTAAAACATCATACCGGTGTGCTTTGGAAGAAGGCCTCATAGTTTACTTTAGCCGTTTATGATTATTATTTAGAGTTACCTTAATGTAATGGATGTAAGTCTTATCATACCAACTATCTTCTTCTACGGATGCTCATATGCTGACAAGGTTGCCATTGACCAACAGTTTTTACAGCACTATTTCGCAACAATAACTGAATTGGACGGAGAAGAAGTGATAAATAAGTATTGCTACAAATTTAACAACTATTCAAGCTCATCCTGCATGGAACTTCAATTTATTGAAAATATGGTGGAGTGTACATAACCTGCTTACTATAAAATAAAAATTTCAACAAAGAATATTCACAATATTTTTAATTTTAAGAGCGCACACACAAAAATGCTCCACACATTATCAACGTGCTTATCATATTGTGGCTAAGATGTGCAAACATCATATTTCGGACCTAAATGAGAGTACAAATTATTAGGCTTGGCAGTTAGGGGTCCAGGCGGGAAACGGGAATGGGAATTCCAAAATTTCGGGAATCCCGACGGGAAACGGGAATTTGTTAGAAAAGCCAAAATTCTGCGATTTTTTCTTCAAACAAATCAAAACAAACAAATCAATAAAGGCCTATTCAGACTTCCCGAAGTCACGCTTGACTCCGGAGTCAAATCGATGACTCCGGAGTCAGCGTGAGTTCGGAGTCAACCCATTTTGGTCATGCAAAACTACTGTAATCATTTGTTTTGCATTTTTTCATCTTGTTTTCGATTGGGATCCTATTTTTTTGGATTGCAAGACGATGAAAAAATATACTGTGACAGATGTCACAGGAGAAAAGTTATAGTATGTAGAGAGGGATCTTTAATTTTAAAAATCTTCACCGGAACAAACAAGTGGTACTGTCTTGGTTTTAGAAATGAAAAAAGCTTGTGCTTACAGTAAGTAGATTCCTAAATTCTCAGCCGTTATGCTGTTGAAGAGGCTCTAGGTAAATTCGTCCCAAAACCGCTAATTCAAAAATTTCGAACAGGTTCGAAATTCGAATCCAAAACATCTAAGTTAGAAAAATATCCAATCGGTAGGAAACACAATTTTTTCTTGTTAAAAAGCCATATAGTCTTAGTAAAGCCGAATGTGGGTAGGAAGAGCATCAGGTAGGTACGGGCGGCGGTAAATTCAGATGTGCTAAAGAGGGTTTGTCAGTAGTAAAACACCGTTTTCTCGAGTATTTTTTTGAGTTTTGGTAAAATCGAGATTTGGTAAAATCAATTATTGCCCAATACTCAAGAAATACCATACAAAACTTTATTTTACTATTATCAAACCATCTTCAGCGTGTCTGAATCAGTCCAGAAAACAAGTTTTGGAACATGAAAAATGTAAAAATTTTTTGCTCCAAGTGGACAACCACTTGGTTTTGTTGTACCCAGGTAGTCGTACCCAGATTTGGGAACTTAGTAAGTGTAGTGGTACACAGGTAGCAACATTTCGGTCTGTGATCCAAGCTATGATTTTTATATTATTTCTACGATTCTTACGATCCAACGTCAGTTCTGCTGAATAATCCATGCACCAACAAAACCAAGTAGTCGTTCACTTGGAGTAAAAAATTAAAGTCGTAATTTCGGTCCTAAAAAACCTGATTTCCCACACAATTCTAAGTTAGAAAATATTTGCTACTACCAGGATTCGAACCTGCTCGAAATTTTTGAATTGGCGGTTTTGGGGACGAATTTACCTGGGGACGAATTTACCGGGGACGAATTTACCGCCTCCCGTTAAAGAAGACGTTCCACCAGAAATGACGAAAGAAATGACAAGCAAAATTGCTTAGGATCAAACTTTTTTCGTTTTGACATTAAATAAATTTGAATTTGGATTTCGGGAAAATTTCGGGATTTTTGAAAGTGAACGGGCGGGAAACGGGATTTTGAACTTTGAGGCGGCGGGAAACGGGAACGGGAAAGTGATTATTTTCGGGATTCCCAAACCGGGATTCCCGTGGGATTCCCGTCCCGCTGCCAAGCCTACAAATTATTTTGCAAAAATTTCTTTTTTTTTTAACTTTTTAATTTTATGAAAATAATTGAGAAAAATTTTGATTTCTAAATTCTTGTTTCTGATTTTCAAATGAAATTTTGGGTGCCTCCCTGATGTGCACACATCATAACTGAGACGTTGACGATTTTGAAAGTGCTGTTTTGATGTTATATACCGTATTTCCTCTAATAAGGCGGCTAAGATTACAGAGTTAAGGCCATTTTCGAATGAAAATTTTCAGATTTATAGAGCTTTGAAAAATAAGGCGGCATCCCGTCTTATCAGAGGAAATACGGTAGTCGAAACTAAGGCTGCTGAAATGGCCGGCCATATTCTTCTCTGGTCCCCTTCCGGGTCATATTCTGTTTAAAAAAAGTGTATATGAAAATTCAAAAAAAAAACAATAAACGATTATGGCCAACTTTTGAATGACTCGGCTACATTCTCGACTATGTTTCAGGAATATCATGTTTCTGGGACTAATAGTAATCTTCAAAATTTGAGGTGTGAACCATTCATTGATGATGTAAGAAAGATTATTTAAACGTTAAACGTTACACAAATTCGCAGATCGTGGCACTTTTTTCCCAAAACTTGGCACTTTTTTCACATAAACGTGGCATTTTTTCTCTAGAATGTGGCGTTTTTCCGTTTTATCTAATATCATATTAGGATACTTGAATTTCTATGCTTGTTTTTACAATTGGGTCTAACCACTGCCATCATACAATTAGGTCTGATATACATTCACATACAATTGGGTCTGACATAAAATCGGGTCTGACATACCATTCGGGTCATATAATGGGTCTGACATACAATTCACATACAATTGGGTCTCACATAAAATTGGGTCTGACAATTGGGTCTGATCCATACAATTGGGTCTGACCACCACCATCAATTGGGTCTGACCACTGCCTTTTCAAGGGCCATCGCCTGGCCAGGTGGTACGTACCACGAGATTCGGATTTTGATGACTTCAATCGCAATTTTAGTTCTAAAAAATGCAATTTGCACACGATTTTGCCTATGATAGCATGGTTCTTTTTTAGATTTAGAATTTTTTAAAATTTTTTCAGGTACTCCAGGGGCCTATTTCACTAATTGAAGATTGGGAAAGTTTCCATGGAAAATTGGAAAATGGAAAGTGGAAAATGGAAAGTGATAATTTTCTGTTTCACTAAACGAAAATTGGAAATGGAAAGTGGAAAATGGAAAGTGGAAACTTTCCAGTTTTCTGTTTCACTAAAAAAAATTTCACTTTCCATTTTCCAGTTTCAATTTTCCAATTTTCCATGGAAAATGAAAAATTTCCCATAAAATAATTTTTACATGAAAAGTCGAATTAAGTCATTTTTCTGTGCCACGAGCCCCGTAATCAGAGTACAAATACACATACACATACATACTTAATAATAAATCGTTGACACGTCTAATAGACTCCTGAATTTTTGGGTGGTCCACTTGGATGTCCCCGACCCTAACCCCAATTCCTGGGTAGGTACCTCCTTGTCAGGTGGGCGTCCACCTGGATGGCCCAAAAAATGGAAGTAAAAAAATAAAGTTTACACTTAGTGGGACTAGAACCAGTAACCTCGGTGACGGCGACCCTCCCCAGCAACCCTCCCCAATTTAGACCAGGTGGTCGACCACTTGGATCAAATTTTTTTTTACGTTTTCGGGTTCCAAAACAATTTTTCTGCACTAATTCGAGCATGCTGAATATGGTTTGACAGTGGTAAAATCACGTTTTATCGAGTTATCGCTAACGATTGATTTTGATAAATTTATCAAAATAGTCGAAATAGTCAACAATGTTTTGTGTCTTGAAAGGAAAATAAAAATTTGCATTTTTTTTCAAATCTGAATTTGACGCTTGACACGGCGTGGACAGCAGTCAAGAGGTCTCATCCAACATAACCAACGGTGGTCAGTTTGTGAAACCCTGCAAAACTCTGTTAACTGTATACACATTAATTTTTGCAACAGTTTATTCAAAGACAACAAAGCTGACAATGTAAAATGTGATGTAGAACTATTTAATAACGTGATCAGCATAAATATTGTCTTTGATTGGTCACTACTCAGACAAGTATGTCAGATCCATATCCAAGTTCGTAGACCTGATTCCAGTTTTTGTAAACATCTACGAAATAAGTGTTATCAGGAGCCACAGTCGCGCCTACTTCCATGTAGTCGATCTTTTCGGCATTTTTGATGACTGGCCAGGCAAGCTGACTAGTCGAAGGACTTCCAGTTTTCACAAAAGCACCTATTCCATTGACAAGCTTTTGAGTGAAGTTATCTTCCACAGCATTGGTGCCATTTTCATTGTCGAAGGCAAAGTAGGGTTCACCATCAGTCAAATACTGGTACTCATAAGCATGTGGAGCATACTTGATTGGCATTCCAGTAAATGGAAGATGTTCAGGGTGCACATAGTCAAACAAGTACATGAACAAGTTTTTACATCCCCACTTCAGTTTGTCTCTGATTTCTACGCTGATACCGCCTTGAAAAGTGCCGTGAGTTTGGGACTTAAAGTTTTGTATTTGAAAATTAGTCTTTTTGTGAATTTAAAAGTATTTACTGTAGTTTGTTGGGTGTACCAGAACTTGGAATTATTAGTGGCTGGCGGGGCTCCTTGATGGTAGTAGTTGTTGAGTATTTTTCGGACTTGAGATCTTTTGTTTCCGGATGTGGCTTCAGTGTTCAAGTAGTTATCTAGATAGTCAGTGAAATTAGCTTCTGTGAAGGAAGTCTGCTGATCCACTGTTTGACCTAACCAATAAGCAAACACTGAAGCAATTATGCTATCGGATCTCAACGCTGAAAATGAATATCAAAGTTGAAGTTATTGTTTTAGTAACTCACTTAGGAGCAGTCCTTCACCATATGTTGTGCCATACAAAATGTTTTTGATGGGAGACGCTTGTGTGAGTTGCTTGATGCTTTTGCCACCATAAAAAGCCTCATCTGCAAGAGGACACCAGTGAATTGTGTCCATTCCATTGTTCATTCTTGTCTAGAAACGAAATCAAACAGTTAAAAATTTACGTTAGAAAAAGCAAACTTACGAAGGGGATCACAGCTTGCCACATTTGTTTAATGGTCTTGGTTCGCAGACAAGCTTTAGCTTCATTGATATTCGTGGAACTGCATCCAAGAGTGGTGGTAAAGTTGGCAGAGATTACTCGAGTGTGTCTGGGATGAGACCACAGGTTGTAGAGACTTCCACTCGACTGGATGGCATTTTTAAAATATTTATTGGAGAGTGGAGACAAGGCATGCGAGTGAGTAGAAACACCTCCGGCACTGTTGCCCCAAACAGTCACTTGATCGGGGTCACCACCAAAAGCGCTAATATGCGAATTGATCCATTTCAGGGCTGCCGACTGGTCATACAGACCAATGTTGGCATAGCTTGAGTCAAGGGAAAGGAAGCCTAAAATACATGTTTGATTGCGCTAAATATAAGGCTTCAAGAAAATTTTTTTTGACTGAATTCTGGGGGTTAAGTGTATTTTGTACCGTTGACTATTTTTTACTTGCCGAATTAACTGTAGAATTTATCGTGCGATACACGAGAAATTCTATAGTTAATTGGGTGGATCTCATTATGAATCAGAATAGGTGGGAGATCATTATGCGTAAGGATGACCAAGTATAGTCAAAAAGGTCTCTTACCAAGGAATCCAAGACGGTATTGAATGCCGACCACAATAATGCCTTGAGGATTAAAGTGTCTGGCTAATGTTTGCATTCCATAGAATCTGGACATGCCATACACAAATCCACCTCCATGAATCCACACAAGCACTTGGTACTTCTTGCCTGCAGGTGGAGGTTCAGAAGGAGCTACCACATTCAAAAACAGACAGTCCTCAGACACGGGGTAGGCCTGGTCCAAGTCTGAACTGATCTGAGCAAAATCTTCTTGTTGGTAACATCCTGGTGGCAACACTTTTCCTACAATCTTCTTTGTGTTGTTGGCTGGCAGAGGAAGTGGTTTCTCAAATCTTAGCGGTCCTACTGGTGGCTGGGCATATGGCAGACTGTAGAAGGCGTTGGTAACAAACTCAGCCCCATTGTGTTGGAAAGAGTATTCGAAACCGGTGGCTTCATACTCAGCCAGCTGTACCACTGGATCAGTAGCACAAGCTAATGAAAAGAAGAAGACTGTGAAGACAAGAGAAAGCTCCATTCCTTGACTGAGAAATGGATGCTGACATAACCCCCGGCTGCCCTTTTATACACCCAATTCAGGGCTTATCAGTCGGCCGATATAATCCAAGTGTTGCGATAAGTCTAAATTATTCCATTTTTCGCAACTCCGATTCGTTGACAATCTTTTTTCTGTTCAAGTCTACTATTCGCGGGCTTACAGGGCACAGAAAATTTTGGTTGTATCATGAAGACTCGATGAGTTGTAGAAACACGGTTATGGGCTTTTTGATATACAATGTAATGCATACCGTATTTACTCTAATTTAGCCTCCCCCCCGCTCTTTTTTTGACTAGAACGGCCATTTTTTTTTAAAACTTCAAGATTTTTAGGCATCTAAAAATTTAGCTCCGGGTGCTAAATTACAGGAAATACGGTATCTGAAAAAAGTTCTGGACATGTCTCTGAGTGTTAATGAACACTTTAGCTTTACTGTATTCTTATAATAATCTTATTTTAGTTTGATCCGGTAGAATTTTGTGTTAAGAGCTGCTGCAGGGTTTGACAAGTGGTTTTTAGCCCACCTAGTAAATCAATTTTTATTTTCACTTACTCAATTTACTTTTTGGTATGCCTTTAAGATTAGACTTGAAAATTCTCGCTAGACTCTGGTTCAATCGAAACGACTTTCAAAATTATAATTTACTGTGGATAAGGTAAATGTAATTTAATTTAATGAGTCAATTTATCATAAATTTTATTGTTTTATTTTTTTGAAAATAACAATGAATGATATCGTTTCCAGAGCATCACAATAGTGCTTGCAAACACCCTGTAATCACAGATATTTTTTAGTGGCTGTCAACTCGCAACAATATGATTATTTAGTGCCAGTCGGCTGCATTAATTAACGCAAAAAGTTTCTCTATTGTGAATTGAATTTACTTCCTTTTGTTGTAAAATTTATCATTATTTATGAATCTTTTATTAAATATTTTTTACGGACTTTTTAAGTTATAATTTACAAGTACGATTTGTAGGACGGCTACAAAGTAGAACGAGGGAGATGCTCTTCGATGAAAAAAACAACGATGCTGAACATATTTTTGAATAATGGGGCCTACCGCATAAATAGACTCTGGTATGCATACATTTTTTATGCATCCAGAGTCACTTTCGAGTGATTTTCGTCTAAGGTAGGTGGGTGAGCGCATCAAAAACCCTTTTTAGACACTCCCATAAAAGTCGATTTGGGGCTGCATTACAGTAAAAAAAGCTACAGTCAACCTCGATTTAACGGCCCCTCGATTTAACGGCACCCTCGATTTAACGGCACCCGGACCCGGTCCCTGGGGGTGCCGTTAAATCGAGGGTCGACTGTATATTACAGTAGCTTTGGGAGGGGAGGGCTTATATGACAGTAGCGTCGAAAGTTTTTATCCTATTTTTGAATTTTTGACCCTACCGAGTATATCGCCCCCCCTCAATGCAATTTTTTTAAAAGTGTTTCCAAGCATCCTATGTCGACCTAAAATTGCTTCAGAAGTTTAAAAAAGACATTATTTTTGAGTTCTGGTCAATAAAAAGTTGAGTTTTAGGCACTTTGAAATTTCTATAAATTTCAGCCTGCACCGGCACCGGGTTTGTTTAAGACGAAGATAGATTTGTTCCAGGGCTGGAACTGAAGACAAAAAAAGTCGGAACAAAAATCGAACCGGAAGTAGAAAATTCTCAAAACCGGAAGTCGGAAATCGGAAGAAAAAAACTGCCGGAAATCGGAAGACGGAAATCGGAAGAAATTCAAAAAATTTCCTAGTGCCTATTCTCTTCCGAAATTTCCGAAATTCGCCCTATTTTTTTGGAAATCGGAAAACGGAAGAGAAAAAGTGCCGGAAATCGGAAGACGGAAATCGGAATTCCGTTCCACCCTGATTTGTTCGTATTCTTCAAAGCTTTAAAAATATTTTTATAGCTACATTCCTAGAGAATAGGTCTAGGGGAAAGTATATCGAAAGGGCCGCTGTATCGGGGGGGGGCACTGTATTGGATTTTTTCATTTTTTGTAACTCAGGCAAGCCGCTATATTGAGGTTGAACTGTGCAGTTTTCCTATGCTAAGCTGGTACCCCTCAAGTTCGTTCCCGCCTAGGGTCCGGTACCTTTTTTGTTCCAATTTTTGAAATTCGTTACCAATTAAATTAGCTAATCTAGCCTCAAATATCAAAAAGCTTTTTGCTTTTTACGCTGAATAGTTTTTTTTGAGAAAGGAAACGGATAGAAGAGAGGACTTGAGAGATCGCAGCAACTGGAACACACGCAAAAGAAACACACACTCATTGAGTACTTTTTGTGTATTATTTTCATATTAACTTTGTAGTTTAGGCCTACTGCAAGCTTGGAGCAAGTGTCGTCGTCGTTGGTGCCGCATCTATCTTGCATGATCTTGAAAACAAAGCTTTACCGTCTGAGGTGCAGCTATATACGATAGATGAGCTTGAAAAAGTTAGAATGAAAGCTGCAAAAACTTCAATCAGAGCCATTTCAGCCGCCGAAGCCAGAAGATTCGTGCACGATCTCTTACACATCAGGGACTGCTGGAGCGCCAAACTCATGGCAATGTGATGGCTGATTGCACTACACTAGAATACTTCAAGCACTCCGACATCAATCATAAGGTTATATAATTTTTCTAGTGTCCTTGAATCTATTTCGATCTTTTCAGGACGTTTCAATCAGCTTCCTTTCTTTGACGCACATGCTCGAACGTGTGGTACAGGCTACGATGTTATAAAGGTTTCGATTTGAAGTCATTGCAGCTGTATTTGTCTGTTTTTTTGCATGGTGCATCAGTTGGATTTTTCAGTGGTGGCGTTTGGTTCCTCGTTGATGACATATAAGCTTTTCGTCCAGCTTTCATACCATTGGTTCCGAAAATGTTGGATCGAGGATGATAAAGTCCTTACTCGAGTGAAGAAGTCCAAGATCCGGAAATTTGTCTTCAGCGCTGCCATTGATATGAAGAATGTTGAGTTGGAGAAGTAGGCTAAATATTCTTACAAGCTAATTTATACTCCTCTAATTAAGTGGGCTATATCGTAAAGATTCGCTAGCCGATAAAATTGTCTTTAACAAAATTCAAGACAGTTTTGGTGGAAGGCTGAATTTGATGGCGACTGGTTCGGCTACCATATCCGATGTATTGCGGACTTTTGGTCACCAAGAAGAAGTTTAATTGAGTATCTCAGAGGCTTAGCTCATAACTCCATTATGGATCAGTGAAAATGTGTTATAACCTCTCAGTTTTTTGTTGTTCGCTTTAGATGTATGAATAAAAAATGATTGTTGAAGTTGATTTGTGGGAAAGTCAATTGTGCCATCTAAAGATAGCTTGGCTTTCACTGCACATTTATTAGGTCACCCGTTCTCTTCGATAGAATTAGGTATTTGTCTAAGATATATGAATAAAAACAAAAAAGTTACAATAAAGTGTAAATTGTTTAAGTTACGTTATTTTTTAAGTTACAACAAAGTTTGTTTTAAAAAAACAAGCTTTATTTCAAGAGTTTATTTTAAGAAAGTCAACTGTGCTTTCTTTCACAACAAGATTATAAGGTCACCTCTTCGTCTCGGCAAAATTATGTATTATCGTTGATTATTACCATTATATGTGAATTGAAAACGCCACCGTGGATGGTCCAAAACTATCAAATGTGAATAAGTAACGCCCATGTGTATCGCTCAGAACCATTTAAGCTGAATCTAGGCCATTAAGGATCGATCTGGACCATGAAGAGTGAATCTAGAATATTAAGGAAAAATCTAGGCCGAGCAAATTATGGCCGAGCAAATTATGGCTGAGCGAATTTTGGCCCGAGCAAATTTTGGTGCGAGCAAATTTTGGCCGCGAGCAAATTTGGCGCGAGCAAGTTTTGTCACGTACCGCCAAATCGAAGTGTAAAAAAGGCCCAAAAAACAAGAAAATTATTTCTAAAGATATACATTTTCCTCGCTATGAAAACTCAGAGTTTTGACATTTTGACACCATTTTTGTGTTTAGCATATTCAATCTGGTCATGTAACTGCCATTTTGATAAATCAAATTCCCTGTGAACTTAGAAAATCTGGTTAAAAAATTTTTTTGTTCAAATGTTTGTTGTCTTAAGCGAATTTCGGAATTTTAAAGGGATATTTTTTTGGCATTATTCAAACTCAAAATTTGTACCAAAAAGGGCCAGATATGTGCTCAGCGTGTGAAATCAGATCTAGTTGCGGTGTTTGAAAAAAAAACATAAAAATTTTTACCTCGCCTTGGGCGATGTTTTCTTAGATTTTTGAAAATCAGTTTTTTGTACAGTTGAACCTCTTTTTTAAACCGACACCTTAGGAGACCACTCTCAGAATGTCGGTTTAAGGGGGTCTCAATTGCCTTAAATTGAGTCCAAACCGACCAAATAAAGCTCAGGATTTAAAGATAGTATCGGTTTGCAGCGGTTAGACTGTTTTTTTTCCATTTTAATGTGAATATTCTGCTACAAAAAATTGATGTACATACTTATTTCTAACCAAAATGAGATCACCACACTTTACATTTGTCTTTAGGATTCATAAAGGAGCCTTTTGGACAATTAAAAGCTTTCGAGAACTCTGGTTGATTAGCAAGCATGAAATTAAGTCTCGGCTCAGGCGGTGAATGATTGTCTCTTTGAACATAGTACAACAGAAAGCTTGGTGAAGTTTGCTCACAGACCATCTGAAACTTGTAAAGATTTAAATGAATTTTAACCCAGGAAAAAAACGGTGCGTAGTCATTTCGTAAATTTTGACATTTGTCCTTTTTTGCGGAACGTTTCGCAAATTTTGACATTTGTCCTTTTTGCGAAACGTTTCGCAAATTTTGACATTTTTCCTTTTTCGCTAAACGTTTCGCAAATTTTGACATTTTTCAAATTTTGAATTGATTTGAATTCAAATCTCGAGACAAGTTTCGAAGGCCGACACAGATAATCAAGCTATGGACGTCGTGTAGTCTGTGCCTTTTGTCTTTTTCTTTGAAGGTTATTATTGTTTTGTATGTTGCAGCTCGATGAAGTTGAAACATTTCGGGCAGATGAAAGCAGTTAGGCGAAGCAAAAAGAGCTTTATAAATTCCGTATTTGCAATGAAACGGAGACAAAGAAGTACTACGCATGCTATCACTGTGGCGAGTAAGCATGCTTTTATTTTGCACATTCTAGTTATGTTATCTCGTAGGATCAAATGCAAGCTAGCAAATGGAGAGGTGATGTTCCGCGTGCCAATACTCAATTACGCGACTGAAACAGGGAAGTGCGTCATCTTCGGATCTTATCACGCCGAATGCAATCTTTGTATAGATGAAATCGCCGCGATGAATATAGCAGAGAGTGCTGCAAAGAAATGAAGATGCGAGTCGAGCACAGTCACAAACTACATTCGAGAAGGTTGGTTGTTTAATGATTAATTTTATACAACTTGAGTGGTAGTTCTCTTAGTTTGAAGAGAAGGTCCTGCAGGTGTCGCAAGCTAAAGTAAAAGACGTGTTGCGCCAGGCCTCCATCAACATTAAGTTTGGATCGTATGAAGAGAAGCTTCAGCAGCTGTTCCGTCATCGACGCGAGGTAGTTTAGACGATAGAGGATCCATTCGACTTACCGAATGTCTTCAAAGTCACCAAGGTAAATGTTGTCATTCGTTCTTTGATATAGATGGGAACTCGTGTCGGATCGTGCTGCTGGAGTCGTGGTGATGTAAAGCGACAGTGATCTTGTAATTGGAGCTAGATGCAAATATCTGGCCATGGATGTGACGTTTGACATATGCTTGCCTGATTTTGGGCAATTGCTCACGATACATGGATTTGTAAGTCTTTTGTTTAATCGATTTCTTGTATTTCATGAAATTAGCTGCCGGGGAAAACAAACGACGTACTCAAGCCATGAAGGGAATGGATGGTCATTGCATGCGCCCTGATGAAACAGACGACGACAACAATCGTCCTCAATACGGACTTCATGGACTTTGAGCAGGCGGAAGTAAAAGCGGCGATGGCAATTATCGGGGCTAATGTAAGCTTTCCCTATTGTTGGAGTTAGTGAATTTTGTGTGTTTTTAGAGCATACCTGACAGCCAAGTCGGAGAGAATACATGGAGGAGTGGATCTGCTTCAACAAGAATGTGGCTTATCAGGAGCTCGGGAGCAATGATTGCGGCGTGTTCGTCTGCTACTTCGGCAACTGTGCAGCCTGCGGAAAGTGGCCAAGTAATATTGGGGTGGCATAGTCCGAGAAAGAATTAATGATGAAATTCGCGTAAGTGTAGATCTCACAGTTTAAATGTCTGCGTTTGTTATCTTTGTTTTCGGTGGTTGGTTTGAATAAAATTGGAGTGTTTATCATTGTTGGATGTTAACCTGGTTGCGTGAAATATAAAATGCGGGGTGAGCAAAACAAAAGATTACTATCTCAGTATATAGTAGTATATTTGTTGAATATTAAATGAGATAGAGGTAGAATTAAGAGATGTCATAATTTGACAAATGTCAAAATTTGCGAAACGTCTATATGCCAAAAAACCCCACAAAAGTTGATGCTATAAAGAACATTTGCTCGTCGCTGAACTCTTCCAGTCCTCTGATACTTTTAAATGCTGAAAACCTCTCGCCAACTTGTAGGTCTACATCATCCAAAAAGTTTAGCATAGCCATATAAGCTGCTCTAATTCCTCCGTTGTCAGCTATATTTTCTCCTTGGGTTTTTACACCATCAATAGGTAGAGATAGGCTCTCATTGATCTTGACGATATAGCTGCTATACTGGTCTATAAAACACTGCTTTTCTTCCTGAAAGCTAGCCTTGGTATCAGGATCCCACCAGTCAAACACGTTTCCATCTGCGTCATGTTGACTGCCTAAGCTGTCATAGCCGTGGGTCAGTTCATGACCTACAATTAAATTATATATTCTGTGGATTTACATGTTGTCATATAGTCTAAGAGAAGGGCATTTGCAAAAGCAAATCACGAATGCTTTTGCTTTTTTGTAAATTGAAAAGGGCGCAAAAGGTGAAAAATTGCCCTTTTTTGCCCTAAAATAGGGCTCCTAAGTGCTCCGAAACGTCCTATATTTGAGATCCGGACTCTTTAGAAATTTCGAGATTTTACGTACAAAACCTTTATTTTTTACTCAAAGACAAGTAATCGCTGGATAAAATGACCCTTTTTGACCGGATCCAAAATTTTGAGTTAGGAGCACTTTCCTAAAAAACAAGTTTGTCTTCGGAGCAAGTGGCTTTTTTCGTGCAAACTGCCTGAAAACGGCAATTCTCCCAATGAAAAATTTGCTCTTTCCGGGCAATATGGACAGGAAAGGCAATTTCTAAACAAACTACAAATAGATAAATCGCCTTTCTTGGGCTTTTAAAGAGTATTTTTACCAAAAAATATCAAAGAATAAATGCGAACTTAAAGTTTTTTAAAAGCAAAGTTAAGTTTTTTTGTATCAATCGCTGACATTCTCATTTTCTTGCCAAACTTATTTAGTCCTGTGTAAGAAAATATAACACTGTTAGTAAACCTACGCATTTACTTTGCCTGACTTTCTTTTTAAATGTCAAATTTGTACTAGTCTTCACAAAATATTGTTTGACTTGAAAAAAAGCTCATACCTAAAACGACTCCAACCGCACCGAAAATCATTGGATCAGGAAAGTCTTTGTTGTAGATTGGTGCATTGAGGTAAGAAGCTAAGGCGAAAATAGCGTTGGCAGTAGGTGAATAGAAGGCATTAACCTCCCTTGTAGCACTAATAAAATTGCTTTGCGCTTGGGCCAGACTTCGCACTCGCTGTGTTTTTTCCAGCTCTCTAGACTGGCCAGCATTTCCAAATAGGTCATTGTGGGTTTGAGATTGTAACTGCTGTAGATGTTGTCCAACCATCGGTCATCAAAAATGTCTTCAGAATAACCCATATTGATCATCATATCTTCCAGTTTTTGATGAGCCTGAAATATTTCCTTTTCTCGGTAAGAAATCGAGTCTTTTTACAACTGCTAATGGAACATAAGCCTAGATTTCAACAAAATTCCAAAAATCGGCAGGATTTGGATAAAGCTACTTGGAAATTTCGGCTGTTAAATTTCATTAAGCCAGGGTTGTTAAAAGGCCAATCGCCAGGAGTGATAAGGCGACCAGTAAAAATTGGTCATTCACAACACAATTACAACCCTACGAACAAAGCATAACATTGCCACAGTAACCGGCCGATATTTGGCTTATATGGCAACCTTAGAAAACGGTAATATAATATGATTTAAAATGTTCAAAAATGACTTTTTAGTGTTATAAACATGCTTTTTCTGCCAATTCAAATGTGACAAATTTGCTTTTTACAGTTATAGGTGTTCTTCCTAAAACAGCTGACACAGTTAAAGTTTAGATAAAAATGCTGTTCTTAAAAATTTAGCCTAGGATATAAACAAAGAATGGTACTGTTCTTTTTGAGATCCCCGAAAAATATTTGAAATTGTCTTGGTGCCCTATGTTGGTTTTGTGATTTTCATTTATTTTTAGAATGAGCTTAGGCAGGAGTACACCAGCCCAAGCTTAAGACAGACTTGAACACTAGTTTCTCGCTAGCACTTTTGAATCCGTCCTGAAATACGCTGGTCAACACTGACACAAGTCTAAGCCTGAATATTTGTGGGGGACCAAGGAAATTTTTCTCGATGTTGGAGGGTGGATGTCTCAATAAGAAAAGTGCCCAAAAACAATAGCCTACATAATCTCTAGTACCCTCGTCCATCCAATCCACATCATCAATCATATCACCAAACGCTTCTTCGATATAACCGAACAAATCTTCCATCTGCTCTCGTGTCTTTTCCGGAAAAAAAGAGTCCATGTAAAGGACATCGATTATATGAGCGAAAAATGTAAACGCCTGCTCTTTGCAGTACTCTTTTGTAGGCATGAATCTGCCGCTAAAGTTGGCCCTTGCCTCTGCTATTTTGCCTCTTAAATGGGGCAGAAATGGATAAATTATTTGCCATTCCAAGTAGTCAGACATAACTTGAGCAGGTGCGGTCCTGATTAAAGATTCTATAGGCATGAATAGGTCTGAGCCACTCACTTCCACTATCATTTCTTCTAGTGAGCTGATATCGTTTCTTTTGAGCAGTCTTGCAGTTTTTTGTTGACCAAGAAATTTTCCAAGTAGCGAGGCCAGTCAATACTAGGAGCATAGGTGGATTGAAATTCACCAAGAGATATTTCAAGCACATCTTCGTATTGATTTTCTGGTTTTACCTGTGCTTCATCTTGCATTGGAAATGATAAATATGCTAAAAACAATTTGTTTTATAGTACCGTAAATACTGTAAATAGGCAAATTATTCAGGAAATTTTAATATTTTTAGCGGCTATAAATTTCTGTGAATTGTGTAAAGCATTTCGAATAAGTTTCCTCTAACAATTATTTTGGATGACATTTATAGCAGAGGCGCAGCCAGAAATTTCTGACGGAGGGGGCACCAGGCCATTTTACCTGATCCGTTTGAAAAAAAATTGGACGGGGGTATGTGCTCCCCTCCTCCCCCAGCTACGCCATTGGTATATAATGTGAAAACCACAATTTTAGCTTTGAACTCTGTGGTTTTGGTCCTGGTCTGTAGATGGATTATACACAGACAAGGCCCGAACTACAAAAATCCTATTTTTCTTGACCAAGCTTGTGATATCAAGGAACGCTGCAGGGTTGGGACGGAAGGTTAATAAGTTGATACAAAATTGTAACCAAAACTCAAAAATAAAAAATTCAAAACCGGAAATCAAAAAGACGGAAGCAGAAAAGGTGTCTGAATCGGAAGATGCAAATCGGAACTCCGTCCCATCCCTGAAACGCTGCGAACTTTGTTTCACTAACATACCTTTGGCATAAGCTGTCTCAATTTGAATCAAACTGCCAACCCTGCGTTCAATCTCCTTGCTCCGATTTCCATCAGCAGGTTTTGCAAAGCTCTATTACCATTTGTAGCAGAGTCTTCTTGAGTGAGCACTTCTAGTACAGTGGTCAAATATTTTGCATAGTTTTCCAATAAATTTTTAAACATAGAATCAACGTAAAATTCAGGCTGATCGAAAAATTCATTAAATCCTGGTGGAAAAATTTTAGCTACGTTCTTGCTGTCATCAAACAAAGATGAGTAAAAGAAAATTTGAGCAAAGGGTCCTATGTAGTAGTCGTTGGGGTTTTCGTCTCCATCAAAATGACTCATGGGTCCAAATGGAAAGGCTTTCATCAGCCAGTCTGTGTCAAATTTGAACAAATCAGTAGGATTTGCCTTCATTGAAGCCAGCTTTTGCAGCAGTACCATGCTACCATCTTGGTTTCTTTGCGGTTCATTGATGCAAGAATCGTAAAAAGTGTAAAGCTGAGAAATGTAGGGTCGTCTTGATGCTCATCTATTTGCCGATTATTTTCAAGGACAGCTAAAGAGGCAATTTTAATAGAGCAACACTTTTTTGTTCCGAATTTACTTTTTTCTGCATCAAATACCGTATTTTTAACCCTTGAAAATCGGAAAATTTTGAGTTCTATTTTGGTTTTTCAATACTCATGATACCCCTATCGAACTTAAAAAAGAAAATTCTCACCAGGAACCCAAGTCAATCGTAATTACAGACAGGCATGTGCACTGGCCGGCCCGTTTCAAAACCCCCACGGAGCCGGCCTGCCCAAAAAGCCCGTCAAAAATTAAAAAATTCTTTTTGATTAGGCCCGGCCGGGTCGCCAAAAGTACGGCCGGTGCACAACTTTTTCCCTCACCATGAAAAATTTTCCCTCGTCATGAACGTTCAAAAAATGGATTTTTTTCAAAAATTTAGGAAAAATACCCAAAACTTTACGATAGTTGGTCATAAGGACTATGAAAAAACTTTGGTATTAGTGAAGAATCCGTTCCCATTATTCGCCTTGGCCCCTCTGTTGTTTGAGATGTAATTATGTTAATTATGATCAGCATGATTACTATAATCACCATATTCGCATAACTATAATGGAAGGGGACCAAGGCATTTTTCAATGGCCTCGCTCATACTTTTTGAAATTGAAATTGTGCTTTTTTATAATTTCGGCTTATATCTCTGCGTTACGTTAAGCCCGCCAAAGACTTATTGGTCTCAAGATGATGCTCAGAGACAGAAGAATCCAAAGAATAAAGAACAACGGGGAGGGGGCCAAGGCAAAAAAGGAGAATTATTATCCACTAGAACCAAAAATTGTAAAAGTTGAGCGAAAAAGTGAAAGATATGGGTTTTTATAAATAGTCGGCCATTTAAGTGTTAAAGAACTATTTAATGAGCGAAAATGAGAATGTTACAAGTTGAGTATATAATTCCCCCACACAGAGTGCATAGATGAAAGAGATAACTTCCTATTTGTGTTTCTCGACTTCAATTTCATGAGAAAGACGCGCGTTTTTTTTAATTCTGAGCATAAAAAAATTCTAACCACAGGAGTATCATCGTTTTTAGTCAAAATTTGAAAAATTTAAATTGGTTCCTTTGAACTTGAAAAAAATATGTTCGTATAGGGAGGAGAAGGGAATAAAAGGGGCTAACTACACAGGGCCCACTAACAACAAATGACTCACTCATTTTATTTGTTTACATTAGACATGACTCTGAGAAGTACTCTTGATCATAAAACGTATAAAAGGTCTCTTTTTGCCACGGCCAGATGAAAAGCATGGTAAGACAGCCGAAAAAATACAATCATCTGCCTTTTTTTTTATCATTTTGCTATAAAAGTGGCCCCTTTTTATTTTCTTCCAATACCAATACAGCCCTTATTCTTTTTACAATTCAAAAGGCGGCAATTTGAAATTTTGAATAAAGAGCATGATACGGGGGCCCCCTGTGGTTCGGATTTTTTTACCTGGCTTTCTCATGAAATCGAGGCTAGCTCCTCCATCTGAGCACTCTGCGTGGGGATGATTTTATATTGCAAATAATTTGACACATTAAAATTCGAAAAATGAACTTTTTTAATTAATACCATAACCTTGTAATAGACCACCACGGTAGCTTATTTTTCGATCCCCCGCAAGTCAAAAAGTCTTAAGTCGATCTCGATTTTTTTGTGTACTCAATCGAAAATCCGAAAAGCGTAATCGTGGAGCTAGCAATAATGAAAATACGCAATAAGCAAAGTTGCAAAAAAGTTTTAATCGCTTTGAGATTAGATTTTACAAAGTTAGGTAGCTGGCTTATTAGAAGCTGATGGTTAATTAGAAGAAAAATCATGAACCTCACCAAAGACTCGATCAGAAACAGTTTTTCGGATAGCACTAAAAAAGGAAACTGTCTCTCTTCCTTGCAGCGGATTGTTTTTCAGAAATCCGTCACAAACATAAGCATAGAAATTATCGCATGGCTCTAAGTCTTGATTAAGTGAAGCTATTAAAGCGGGAAAGTCAAAGGAAGCTGAAAATGTTTCTTACTAGAATAAATTTAAAATGCCTAAAAATTAAAAAAAAAGACACCAAATGTTATCAATTTTATAAATTTGGCCTTTAACCCAATCTTTTTTTGCCAATCTAAAACCACTAGACAAAATGGCACTTAAAGGGGGGGGATTTCAGGTTGAGAAAATTTAGGATTGAAAAAGTGGCCTCGAGGGAGCAATGCGTATGCGTTTGTGTAAGTTCACCTCCGCCCCCCCCTCCAAAGATTATTTTTCCCTTAGCATCCTGTTTCGGGGTCCCTTGTTTTTTTAAGTTTTCTTTTTTTGCAACGTGTAGCGCGCTGACTTAGGCTTAAGTTTAAGCTTAGGCCTTAGACTTAGATGAAAAAATTTAGCTTAGAGAAAAATATTCTTTGCAGGGGGGGGGGAGTGCATTGGGTGTGCTGTCTTTTTATGGTCATAAAAAAGTGCACAGTTCGATCCCGTATGCGTGCAGTTAACTTTTTTGCCTTGTTTCACCAGTTCTAGGAGTAATTCGATTTTTTTGACGCCAGATTCCGAATCAGTGATCCAAATTACCCCTAGGAATGGTCAAACAAGCAAAAAAGCGTGCCACCACGTATGATCGGATCCTGCGCACCCTTTTAAAGGGCTTACGCACTGCGCCACCGAGGCCACTTTTTCAAACCTAAATGGTTTCAACCTCAACCCTTTAACCCAAACATAGCGAAAATCGTCTTTTTTTTTTTTGACTTCAACGCCTATATTCAAAAACAACCTTGGTCAATATCTGTGCTATTGCTTGTGCTACACACTCCACAAGTTAAAGGACACTGTTGAGCCATTAATTCCTTCCAAATCGGTTCATCGCATAGGTTTTTATTTAAAGGACAATCACTAACTCCATTAGGACCAGTGGAATCTTTGCATGAAGTTGACTGTGCCCGCATTTCGGCAATGAAAACAGTTAGTAAAAAAAAAACAATAATCTTGGAATCATTTGGTCAAAACTATACCAAAATGAAATTGAGTTTTTGAAAATGTTTTTTTTTATATATTGCTTCAATTAGCTTTCTTTCAGAATAGAATACCAAAGTTTGTCTATTATCCTTGTCCAGAACAATGATGGAAAACAATAAGTTTGCTAAACCAACAAACTGCTCTGCAATTTTTTCTTTCTTTTTGTACTGCAAAGTTGGTTCAATCTTATTTGCAAAGAAAAGACTGTTTTTATACAAAATGATTTTCGCTAAGCCAACAATATTGAAATAAAAGTAATTTTAAGAAGAAAGACAAAAATAAAAACGATCTAGCACGAGTACAGGGTGTTTCAATTTTTTTCTGACACTTTTACGTCTCTAAAATTTTTTTCGACCCTAGTATCGTATACAAACACACCTCCCATGTAATTTTTTTTTTCAAAATCGTGTTTCAACCTATTGGCAATTTTTATGCCTGAAACCAATAAAGAAAGTGTTTAAAAAATGTGTTGCTAACTTTTTTGGACTTAGGTGTACGTACTATTGAGGGTTGCGGGCACTTGTTGCGCGAAAAAAAATTCAAAATACGCTCTGTCGCCTAATATTCGTGGTCATTATTGCAGTCATTTTGCATAATGACTGCACTTTTGTACAAAAAAAATGTGTAGCATTTGCTAGTCTTATTTTTGGGACTGAGTTTGTTAGCCGTTGACTATGACCACTGCTGTTGAGTGACTGCTGCTGATTTATTAGACTTAATAGTTATTGCTAGAAGACAGTCTGCAGAGCAGGATCGTAAAGTAAAAATGATTACCATTCTCGCTCTAAAAAGACGGCATTTTATAATACGTTTCACACTATTTTGCCAGTCTGCAGATGTTGTGGTAGGGCCACCAGCAGGCCAGTCGCATTGTGGCTAAATTGGAGCCTGTCCCGGCCTCGAAAAATCTGGCTTATTTGTTTAAAAAAAGTTTTAGATTACTTCTTTGCAAACTTTTTTCTCCAAACAACCTCTTTAAAATACTCGTTTCAAATACCTTTACGCATCTATTTTGTGGTTTGTTATTTTTGATGGCCTTAAAAAGTTTTTTTTGTATTAGTCAGTTGTGTTCGGTGTTTTCAAGTCTTATAAATCAAGGCAAATGTAGTTTATTTCTTTATCAGTGTCTTAGAAGTTTGTGTCTGCCCACCTTCCGCTAATGTGATCAGAAAAAGCGCACGTAGTAGTTCAATTTTTTATTTTTGTATATAAAGGGACACAAAAATGATAGAAGCAATTTGTTTTATCTTATTCCTGCCTTCTTATCACACAAATGAATTTGCTTCCCTTTGGCCGTTTATTCTGCTTGTTGTTTTGTGTGATTATTCTAATGGTTACAAAATCCTGGTTTACAACCCTAAATTTGGTGGAAGTCATGTTACTTTTGGTGAAAATTGGCAGATACACTCGCTGCAGCGGGACACGATGTGGTAAAAAAATTTAAAGAGATATTTGGTCCTATAAAAGAAAAGGACAGTTTTTTAACTTGTTTCCCTGCTGCGTTTTTTTCGAAACTTTTTAGGCTTACAAGGGAACCTCTCGAACTTGTTTTCACTCGAAAATTAGAGTTTGGTCTCATTGGATAGTCAGTGTGTGACTTTAAATCAAAAGTGTTGAGATCTCGGGACCATACATCAAAAAGTTGGAATGAGAAGGCTCATAAAGTATTGAAAACCACAGGGGGAACTAAGGCAATTTTGAACATAAATGTGGGCTTTATACACGCATTGCCTAGGTCACAGGTTCGAATACCACTAGGTACACACCCATTTTTACCCATTTTATTTCTAAGTTTGGTTTCTAAATTATCCTCAGGCTCTTAGCTATCTGAAAATTTTATTAGCGAACGGTAAAATTAAAGTAAAAAAATTAGTGTGCACCCAGTGGTATTTGAACCTGTGAACCTAGGCGATGCATATACAAAGCCCCTTCAATAATTAACTGCCTTCTCGTCCTAACTTTTAGGCCTATGGGCACGAGATCTCAACGTATTTGATTTAAAGTCGCATACTCGCTATCTAATGAGACCGAACTCTAATTTGCGAGTGAAAAACAAGTTCGCGAGGTTCCCTTGTTAGTCGAGAATAGACCAGCGTATGTTATGATGGACTCAAAATTATCTCAGACTTATGTTATGTCCTAATATACGTTAACTAAGCCTTACCTAAGCCTAAGCCAAAAAAGCTTTAAAAGCCTAATAATTTTAATCCTAAAAAGTCACAAAAAAGCAACAAGGCTATTGTGTCTTCTTTTTCGATAAAGACAGATTAAAAAAAACGGGCTGGCAAAGAAAATTTAAAATTTTTCTAGCAAAACATTTGTGTTATTCAATCAACTAGCTATTTGAAAGTGAATTTTCAAAATATCATTTATACAAAGCGTTTAAAAAGATTTAAAAAAAAAAGATTGCGAAAATAACGACTGTGCTGCGGAAAAAAAAAACCCTTTAACGGAAAAAATTCTCAGCCGCAATCGTTGTGTAGGAAAGTAGCTCTGGTGAAAAATCATCCAAGGCAAGACAACGCTAAAAAAACCATTTAAAGGGCATGCCCCTGCTATCACAGGTGGTGCCCGCCAATTCTAATTTTATTCCTAATCATTGAACTTCTGTGCGGTTTTTTTACTTGCTTTTTAACAAAACTATCTGAAATAAAATTCAAGGCATTGTTTTATTAGAAACCAATAAAAAAATTCATACAGAAGTCCAATGATCAGGAAAAATTTTTGAATTCCTGGCCACCACCTCTTATTGTCGTGATACGCCCCTCTGAGACTATTTTTCTGTTTAGGCGTAGCCTTAAATTCAGGATAGATCAGCGTGTGTATGATGGACTCAAACGTGTGTTCCGAACTATAACAGTCAACTCTCGATATAGTGCGGTCGCTAAGGACCACAAAAAGAGCACTACAGTCAACTCTTGCTGTAATATACACGTATATTATAGCGAGAGTTGATTGTATTTTTACCTTTTTTCTCAAATTTTGTTTTTGCATCTCAGATGTTTTCACATCGTTTTGTAGCTGAGATTCTCCTCTTTTGATTGAGTGGTCAAACACCCTAATTGAAAATAATTTTTGAGGAAATCACACCAACTTTACACCAAAAAAACAAGTATGAGGCTTAACTTGGTTTTTCAGTGTAGAGTTGGTGTGATTTCCTCAAAAATTATTTTCAATTAGGGTGTTTGACCACCCAATCAAAAGAGGAGAATCTCAGCTAAAAAACAGTGTGAAAACATCTGAGATGTGAAAACAAAATTTAAGAAAAAAAGTAAAAAATACAGTCAACTCTTACTATAATATACGTGTATATTATAGCGAAAGTTGACTGTATAGCGAGAGTTCAATTTATCGAGAATTGACTGTATACTAAACCATTTGGTCATCGAACAAAGCGCACTATACCGAGAGCGCACTATGGCGAGAGCACACCGTACTGGTGTTTTACAGGCCTTGTACGGCTTTGTCTGCCACTTTTTTTATCCGAACCCACCGTAATAACTTTATACCAAAAATAACTACTTTGCTTTATTCAGTCTTCCTGTTTTTAGAGTTTACAGTCATGATGAAATTCGGCATTGCACAGTTTTGGTTGAACAATCGCGTACCGCTAATACCTTTTAAGAACATCAATTTAAAATTTACCTTGACACGTTCAAGACTACTTCTCAGTTTGGCTGAATTAAACAACACTACCAGCTTATCACCAGCACACCACTTCCATTAAAGAAGGAATTAAATTTTTTTAGTTCCTAAAAATTTTAACAAGTCAAAAACTAATAAAAAAAAACTCCCTTTGCATTCTCTGCTGAATACAGTTTGACAGGACTAAAATGATTATTTTTTTTCGCGCTTGAACTCTTTTTTATAAAATTTTTTCTTTTTTTTGATCACAAGAGATTAGCTTACCAAAAAAAAGAGACAAAAATTAGAAGGAAAAGTATATGGGTCTGAAAATATGGCAAATAAATTTTTTATAAAAAATTAAAATTACGATTTTTACAATTTAGGTGGTGTACCAGCCAGTCTTAAACGATAACATCAGCTTTTCTGGCACCAAAAACAAGAGTGTGCGCTACTATGTGATGCCAAGAAAGGAGGATTATGTGCCGAATTCTCTGTGGAAAACAACAAGAAATGCTGTGGAAAAAAGACTCGTTGGCAAAAACATTAGAGATGATGGGTGTTATGACCAGAATCAAGAGGGATTTTTGCAAAAGTAAGCTTAAGCTTTTGACAACAATAAAATTTTTGAATTTTGTATTACAAAAATTTCGTATTACTTTTCAAAAAATCAAACATTTGCGTATTATTTGCGTATAATCATGGTACGCCAAGTATGGTATAGTTTGTCTTGAATCGAAATGATTTGCATTAAATTGGTATTTACCGCCAATATTCTTGAGAGGCATAATCTGTAATTTCGGAAATTTTTTAGCAACGCCATTTTTTTCGAGTTTGTTTTCTTCTGGACATGTTATATATCATACGACTCTAAATTTATCGCTGAGCAATACGTTCTCAGGTGTCGATCTTAAATTTTTCTAAAAATTTAAAGTTCTGGCTTTTTCTTACAGAGTGATTTTTTCAACCACCAAAAATAATCTCTTTCTTAAAACGGATGTAAGTGGGCTATTTTAAATGTGCTTATATGCATTTTTCGGCTTAACAACTTGGCTTGAACAGCTCTACAAGATAGTTGAAAAAATTAGTGTACTGTTGCAAAAACTTTGCAATTTCAAGCAATTCAAATCAAATTTTTTGTTCCAAAATTTCACCCGTGACTCTACTGATGAGGGAAAGAATTTAATTGTATTTTTGGAATATGCACAATAAACTGTTTGCGATGTTGTCAAACGGGTACACGATTTCGAATGCAGCTCGGAGTATTTGGAGCTTTGAAATTGAAAAGTCAGAAACCACGGGGGTGGGGGAACAAAAGCAATTTTTTTAAATTTTTATGATCACAAACTGAAAATCTGACACGGGATTCATGGTGTATATAACATGTCCAGTAGAAAAAAGTCAAAAAAATAATGCAATGCAAAAACAATGCAAAAGTGAAATGAATCAGTCTTGCTGCCTCAGCAGACTCAGTCTAGACCGAAACCGAGTCTCGTTCAGGGTCTCATTGGAAATTTTTTGAAAGTCTCGATATCAGTCGAAATTTTGGCCAAAAGCCTTGTCTTTACTAAAACCCCGAAAAAAATTCTGATGAATTCATAATTATTTATAGTCGTGCTGAAAGACACAGAGAACTTGGAGAAGTTACGTCTAGAAAACTTTGATCTAGCTATGACAGAGCTGTTTGAATCATGTGGCCTGGGTATCATCAAATATTTGGCATCAAACGTCACATCACAACCTTCAGTGCTGCTTTAAACCCCTACGCTACCTCCACTCTCGGGCTGCAAATGACTCCTTCTTATGTGCCTGGACTTCTAGGATTAACTACCGATCAGATGAGCTTTCCGGAGAGAATCTTAAATTTTTGGGCTACATCCCAGACTACTTGTTCACAAAAGCCATGTTTGACGGAGAAGTGGAGAGTGTGATCAGAGAAAAAGTGCCCGACTTTAACATGATGGTTGGTTTTAACACTTATTATATCATAAAATGTGATGACCCCATTTTGGGGTCATCTCAACCACAAACTGGGGGTTATAAACTTGAAATTAAGATGTGCGCATGAAATTACCTGCGGGATGATCCAAAGTGCTGTTACGACAAAAAAAACGTTTAGATCAGAATTCTAATTCTTAAGCAGAATTCTCAAACATAAAGGACCATCGCCGTTGATGACAATGGCAATTTCGAGTTTTTGAGTTCGCGAGGGACAGCCGAAAATGCGGAAAATATTTTGCGAATTATTTTTTTATTTGTATTTAAAAATTTAAATTTTATGCATGAGATGAGGCGAATCAACTGTTACCAATAATGAGTTATAGCTCAATGGGAGTCGGCTAGGTCGTCCGATCAGGCATTGTCAAGCAACGTTGGGCTCGACCAGTTGATGGTTCTTCATTTTGAACAAATTTTAATCGCAAACAAAAAATAATTCAAAATATATTTTCGAAATAAAAGAGCTGTCCCCCGCGAATTCAAAAACTCGAAATCGCCATTGTTCTCAACGGCGATGGTCCTATAAATAACATCTTCTTTATCTTAGTAACAAAACTTTTTAACACGTTACCGACTCGGCAAAAATAAACTCGCTAGCCGCTTCAAGTCTCCAATGACAAACTCGCTATTAAACAAGCTGTCTAGCTTAAAGAGTTGTCGGTGTCGTGCGCTTTACCAACGGATAAAATTCGAAATCGTAAAGTTAATATAACATCCAAAATTTTTAACATACAGTCGACGCTCGTTATGACGTCTAGCCAAAAGTTCGTTCCCGCCTGGGGCCCGACACTTTTTTACTTCTATTTTTGAAGTCTTTTGCTGAATATGATTCTTCAGCCTAGTCAAAAAAAATCGCAAGGATTTCGATTTTGCCGATCGTTTTCGAGAATAACGATAATTTTGCTATTGAGACCTGCAAAAAAAAGAGATATCGTCATTCCCAAAAACGATCGGCAAAATCAGACATATGCAAATATATATTCAGAATCAAATCCAGCAAAAGACTTTAATAATAGAGGTAAAAAAGAGTCAGACCCTAGGCAGGAATGAACTTTTGGCGAGACGTTATAACAAGTCGACTGTAGAAGTTTAAAAACACCCAGTTTTGATGGATTTCATGGCAGGGTATTAAAAAAGACAACATTTTATTGCGTGTTGGCAAGTGCAGCTAACAAGGTAATCGCCCGAATCGTAAAATGTAAACCCTTAAATTTTATTTGGTTTCAGAATTTTTCTATGTTTTCTGATGCACTGAATACGAAAATTGTGCCTATGGCCATACCTGGTGTCGCCACAAAATTTCAATTTTCGGATGCTTCGGGCTCTCATCCTGATTTTTAGCTTTTTGGAATCTAAAAAAGATCAGCTTTGAAGACCAAGGCATCTGAAAATTGTAATTTTTTTTATTGACTCCAAGCATGCCCTATACGCAAGATTTTCGTATTCAGCGTATCAAAAACGCAAAAATGATAAAAGCAAATCAAATTTTAAGGATTTACATTTACAGTTCGGGCGGCTCGCTTGTAAATTTTTAAGACAGAAAGTTTGGCTTTTGGTGAGTTTCGCCCTTCGGCAAGGTTTAGAGATCGGTAAATAATAAATATAATATATTTTCGTCTACCAGTCGATTATCTATTTTAAAACTAAAAGGGAAATTGTCAGGACACAATTGCTGATTCAGCCTTCTATTTCGTCAACTCAGAAGAACACATAGACTATGCCCAGCCAATCACACATAAAATCGTATATATGGGAGGTCTAGGAAAAGTTCAATCAGTCCCTTTGGAGCAGGTATTTCTTTTTAATCTTGAAAAAATCTAAATTTTCTGTTTGCAGAATTATGTGGACATTTTCTCCTCAGCTAAAAGAGGAGTCATACTATTTTCATTTGGATCAGTGGTGCAGAGCAACCAAATGAGTCCTGAGATCAAAAAGGCGTTTTTGGATGCATTTGCAGAGTTCCCAGACATTAATTTTGTCTGGAAGTATGAGAAAGACGAAGACCAAGTGGCTAAAGACTACAAAAATGTGTTCACTGGAAAATGGCTGCCTCAAAACGAATTTTTAGGTAGGCATTTGTTGTGTTTCCTTTCTCTTAGTCCCTTCCCAGGAATTTGTCCAGAGGTGGAGGCGTAGTGTATTGGCAGCACGTTGGCCCGGTAATCCAAAAGAGCTGGTTCAATTCCAGCCACCACCATTTTCCTCTGGACGATCAATTCCATAACAGCATTCAAAACTTAAGTTCAATAGCTGTGCCTTCTTAAAGGGGCATGCCCACGCTAATAAGAGGTGGTGCCCGGAATTCAAAATTTTTTCCCAATCGTTGAACTTCTGTAAGAATTTTTCAACTTGGTTTCTAACACAACAAGGCCTAGAATTTAATTTTAGGTATTGTTTGATTAGAAACCAAGTTGAAAAATCCGTACAGAAGTTCAATGATTAGGAAAAATTTTGAATTCCAGGGCGCCACCTCTTATTAACGTGGGCATGCCCCTTTAACCATCAAAAATTGTGCTTTTACCTTTGGTAACTTACTGTTTGTTGCTAGTGTGTGATCCGAGTGCCATAAATTTGGTTCTATCCCACTATGTGGTGCCAAAATATGCCATGGGGCCCCTGTTGTTTTTTCTTAAAAAATGTCTTGGTCCCTGCTGTTTTAAATGAGGCAAAAAAGCGGCACTTCTTTAGTTCCCCCAATACTCGGATTTTTTGAAAAGTGACCCGAAATCACCCCCGAACTGATTTTTTCTGCACAAAAAGGTACGAGAAGCATTTCTAAACACTTTCTGAATAAAAAAGTTGAATTTTATCAAAAAAATTGCCACCCACCCCTTGGGGTAGATGGTCTTTTTATGGTATTTTCGACCGAATTTTAATTTTTTTTTCCAAGCAAAATCTAGGTGAAAGTGCTAGATTTTGAACAGGTTTTTACTTTCTGGGGCCTACCGCATAAATAAACTCTGGTATGCATACATTTTTATGCATTCAGAGTCCCTTTCGAGTGATTTGTGTCTCAGGTATGTATGTGTGCGCATCTCAGTAGCTTTTCCCCTCCTTTAAAGGGCTGCGAAGCTACTTATGTTGAAAAAAACGGCCTCGTTGGCGCAGTGGATAAACGTTAGTGTTCAATGTCCCAAAATGTGGTGCAGGCTCGACCCCACGTTGTGGCACGCCATTTTTTTGGCTTTTTGACCAATTTATCGGGCAATTAGGAATCAAAGATCTAAATTTTTACAATAAGTTGGTCAAACAAGTCAAAAAAAGTAGCGCACCTCTAAGTTGGGTCAAACCTGCGCGCCATTTGGGCCATAAAACACAAACGCTTATCCACTGCGCAGTTGATGTTGAATTTCCCAACCTGAGTAGCTTCACTTCCCACCAAGGCATATTTTTGGCACCAGATGGTGGGTTAGTACCATAATTTTTATGCCAAAACAATTTGACATAAGTTATTTACAGATCACCCGCGGTTACTAGCCTTCATCTCTCACGCCGGCATGAACTCCATCATAGAAGCGGCTAGCAAAGGAGTGCCAATGATTTGCATGCCAGTGTTTGCGGATCAAAAAGAAATGCTAAGCTTCTAGAAAGGCGAGGAATGGCTGTATTACTGGACAAAACTGATCTCAGCAAGGAAACATAGTTGCTGCTATCAATAATCTTCTTTCCAATCCCTCCTACAAAGCTAATGCTCAACTTCTATCCAGAATGGTCAAGGCCAAACCGATGAAATCTGAAGAGAGAGTGGTAAAGTACGCCGAATTTGCAGCTGAGTTTGGAGACACAGGCACTCTGCAGCTCCAGGGCAAGCATCTGACTTTTGTGCAGCTCCACTCTTTGGATGTCATCTTCACACTAATGGTCCTGTTAATGGCTGTGATAGCACTAATGTTTTGGGCAGTCAGGAAGATGATCAGATGGGCTAAGGTGAAAGTCAAGAATAATGTGGCCAATGGAGACTTAAAGAAGAAAAATTAGATAGGAAATAATAACTTGTAATATTATAATAATAATATTTTGTATATGTTTTGAATAAATGACTTTATGTAAAATAAACAAATAAAAGCGCCGTCTACGCTCGAATTAGCGCACCCCCAAATTAACGCACGCTCAATTAGCGCACGGCTTTGGTCGGTCCCCAGGGGGTGCGGTAATTCAAGCGTCGACTGTACTAGATAAATTATAAAGAAAAATTCCCAAGCTGGATTTCATCTGCAATGTAATTTCAAACGCAGTCAACTTTGACCTTTAAATGTGCACACCACGATGCACCACTTATTTCCAAAAACAAATTACATACCTGATTACAAGTCAAATACGAATACCGTATTTTCTCTAATAAGGCGGCATGCTGCTTTATTTTTCAAGCTCGATCTAGCATGCCGCCTTATTGGGTGTGATTCACCCCAATAAGTGCAGCTAGATTGGCTATATAAGATGCTTACAGAGAAACACTTCCCAAATACTATATTTAGATAAGTTTCACATTTTTTTGACGGTTTGTAGGCTACCGATCATCTAATTACGTTGATCGACTTACAGCTTGTGCTTGAACAAAATCATTTTTAGTCACATTGTGAAATCGATTGAGTTTCCGAGTAGAGTATTTTTAAAATAGAAGCGTTAAACATTTTGGAGCATTGATTCACTTCAACTCAAAGCCGTTCCTGATGTCATGTTATGAAATATGCTAAAAGTTAGTGCAGCAAAGTTTAGAACACCCGAAACACATATTTCTCAAAAGAAACCCGAAAATCTCGATATAAATGGGTAAATAGCGCGTGGAATCGGTTAAAACAGAGAGGTAGAAAATCTTTTTAACTAACTAATTTTTACTCATTTTGTAGCGTACATTCAGAGCTACAAAATAAATGTAAACTCATAGATTAGGAGGAATCAAGACAAAAAGAAAAGCTTGAGGTGTGATTTGAATCTGCAACTTTTCAGTACCAGAAATGTCCCTCTCCTTCAATTATTTCCTACCCTTTTTCAAAATTCAATTAAAATAACTGAATTCTCGCCCTTTTTAATCAAAATCGGGTAAATTGCTCCGACTTGCGGTGTTCAAGCAAAACCGGAGCAATTTACCTGATTTTGATTAAAAAGGGGAAATATTTTAGTTATTTTATTCTCTAAGACAACATTTCCAAATTACCCAATTTCTGGAGTAATTTTTTATTTAAAAAGATATCTATGAGAAACCTCGTGCATTTCTAAGTCTAGAAAATTTCTATCACTCTCTGAAAAACAGCAAAATAGATGCCGGCTGTATAAACCGTGGTACAGTCGACGCTTTATATAACGGACAGAAAATTTGGTTTGGTTGGTTTGAAATGAAATTGACTGAATTGACTTATATAAGAGGCAAAAATTTAATAATAAATAAAAGCTCTATATAACGGACAAATGGCTGAAAATCCCAAGTTTAATTTTAATTGAAACGGTTTCCATCCGAGACCACATACAAAAATGAATATACACATGAATATAACACCCCAGGCATCTGCACGGGCCCTACTTTTGGCCCGGGCCGGCCCGTGCTGGCCCGGTTACCCAATGGTTAAGAGTGAAATTCACACAATCATTTTTCCTGTAATAACATTTATTCAGCAACATCACTCAAACAAAATAACATTTTCCATTAGAGATTATCAGATAGAAGAAATGGCCGGCCCGGCCCGTGACTTTTTCGGCCGGTCCGTGGGGGTTTTGAAACATGCCAGGCCGGCCCGTGCACATGCCTGATACACCCCCATTTTAAGCTTCTTTATGGATTTGATTACTGCAAGTCTTTTAACAGAAATTTCTATACCATTGGATAGCTTAGACTTTGCGCTATCACTTAAAAAAACTTCACGCAAGTTCATTGGAAATACAAAAGTTTGGTTAAAAAGAAGTTCAAATTAGCGTTTGGCAGAGCCCACCTGCCAACTTCAAATGGTTTTATCTCCAAGTGACTCCGAAAAAAAAAATCTGGCCGGTACAAATGCAGCAGTTTTTCTCGAGCTTTCTTTCAGTGTTTTAGTTTTAAGATTCACCGTCGGTTCTAAATCAACTCAGTAGTTTTATGAACACTTCCATTTTGGTTAATTTCGGCATGCACTGTAATCTGAAAAGATTGAATGCCATGAATGCTTCTGTCAACATTCATGTGTTATGACAATGTACCTTAAGACTTGGCACGTCGATTGCAATCTCGATTTCTGTCTATGTATCCAATTGGACTGAGCTATATCTCTTGTGAATACTCAGGTGAAGTTTTCAGGTTTCGATTAAATCCAAGTGGACTTTGATCAGTTACTCAGAGATCCTCTAATCAATCGTTAACTTTTGTGTTTTTTTGTTTTGTTTCCAGAGCACATTTGAAAGAATTTGGAAAGGCTTAAATTTAAAAAATTCAAGAAAAAATTTTTGGTTTAAAAACCACTTACCTCTCAGAAGTCAAAATGACCAAATTTGAGCATCGATTTTGGAGGATTTTGGAAATGTCATGCAAATAAAGCTATTCTTAGCTGTATCTAATAAATAACTCATACTAGTGCGATAATTAAAAAAAACCCAACATTTTCACAGAAAAAATGAGAAAAAATTCAAATTTCGTACAAAAAGAGTGCCACAGCACGTTTGCGACTTTTGAATTTTGCACACTATGCCCTGCCACCTTTAAAGCACCATGAAACTTGATAAGCACAGCAATTTATGAATTTTGAATTTGCGCGGGACCACCCTGATTTTGTCAATAATGTTTTCGAATTGTGTTTGCCTGTCAAATTTTTTCAAGATATAGAACCGCTTACTAGTCGAGCCAAACGTTGCTTGACATTGCCAGATCGGACGACTTATCCTAATTATACTGCACTATAATTACTTATATGAGTACGAAATAAAAATTTACTCATAAATGCAATTCAAATTTTCAATGCAAACAAAAAATATTAATTCAAAAACATTATGAATAAAATTAGGGTGGTTACGCAAATTGTTGTGCTTATCAAGTTTCATGGTCCTTTAAGTAAGAAGCTGTATAGACAAAACACAAATAATCGTTTTTCTTCTAACAGCTTATCTTATTACTTTCGGGGTCTAAAATTCAGAAAAATCATATTTCTTATCAGCCCGCTTTATTAAAATACAAAGAGTTGAGTAAAAATTTATATCAATTTCGACTTTCTTGACTAACAAAATTTATTTTACTTTTCTACTAAAGAATGTTTAATCTGTTAATATTTGGTTTGATTGCTAGCAACTTGGTTCTTTTACATGGCCTAGTGATCGATTTTAAAGATCCTGCTGCAAATTACTTTCTGCATTTGACAACTACTAGTATCGTGGGTGAAGTGAACGTAGATTTAGACTTTCAAAACTTGTTTTCAGAGGTAAAATATTTTGTATTCGTAGTATAAAGCGTATACAGTCAAACCTCTATCGTAAAATATGCGTAGAATTTAATAAAATCGACATGTGTCAACTAAAACCTGAACTTTCTTGAGAATTTTCGAGAATTTTTTAGTCAAAGTTTTTAATTATCGTGCCGAGACAATTTTTTTGTCTGAAACAGCCCAAGCAGGATGACCAGTTTGATTCGTCATGAAAAGGGCTATCGGATGACTCATGTCTATATCACCGTTACCACGGTTGACGTTCCCTTGTAAGATTGCAGAGATAGTTATCTCGTGTGAAATTATCATTGTCGGCACGGGATGCTCCTTTAAAAGAAACAACGAATGCCACAAATGGAAGCAAAGTCGAAGCACAATATCATTTACTGCTTTAACATTAGAAAGGCGGTTTGTAACTTCGGTGCTTTCTTGTACAGAATATTGTGCTGAAGAAGATTGGAGAAAAAACTGTGAAAAAGTTTTTTTTGTGATTTTTACGTTTTACTGTTAGGGACCTCCCAGTTTGGGTTGTTTTGCTTATTCAATTGTATCATTTTGTCTGAGAACGATTTTGACTAGTTTAAACACTCATTTGTTGCAGAATTTTATGAGCTTTCAAAAAACACAAGTTTAGTCAGGTAAGTAGCCGTAGAAAATTCGCATTTTTCAAACGTTGTGTGACAAAAAATAATTTTCTCCTATATAACAGTTCAGATTTCAGCACTTGACTGTATCAGAAAGCGCAGAAACTGCGCATAATTTTGATACCAAAAGTGACATCAACCTATGAAAAAATTTGGAGCAATATAACTATAACCACCCACTCAATATGAGTGGTACCACCCCATTTGTAATTTCAAATTTTTAAGATGATGTGTTTTTCACATATTTCATTTTTGAGCCATTTGCCTTACCACGGTCTTCGTCAACTTATTTTGTCAACACACCATTAATTCGTCATATCGATGGGCTTTTTCCGCGTTTTATTGGTGAGCGAAATGTCTTTTTTATCTTTTTGAACAGTTAATGCTAAGAAGAGCTCGTTTCGAACTGCAAAAGAGAAAAAATACAGAACGCCAAAAAGGCACCAATCCGAATTAACGCGGAAAGCCTGGTCACCTTTTCGAACGTTGCACCACTTTTTTCACCGTCGTTTTTCTCATGACTTTCCGAACAACCTAGTACAATTATTTTAGGCAAATTTCATGGTGACTACAATTAAAAAAGTGACAGGACGGGTCTACACCGAGGATTTATCTGCTGATGCTCTTTCACTTGAGGTTTAACTTTGTTATTATTATATTACAAACTAGGGTCTGCAGGCGCCTATCGGCGCCTATGCCGTTCGGGAACATTGATAGTTCAGGCACTATTCCTGTGGTTCGAGAACATTAGTGGTTCATTTACAATAATAGTTCGAGTAGATTTATCTTTTGAGTGCGTTAATGGTTGGGCTAGATCATCCACCCTACTGTGAACCCACCTACTCTACCTCGCCTACCCTCGCCTATCCTCGCCTAACCTTGCTAGTCCTCGCCTATCCTCGCCTATTTCCTACCTCACCTATCCTCGCCTACCCTCGCCTATTTAGCCTACTATAACGTACACCTGATCTGGTCCCAGGGTGTATGTTATATCAAAGTTTGACTGTAGAGATTCCTTCTGAACACTTAGCTATACTATCTGGCTACCTACCCACCTAAATGGCCATTTACCTACCCTACCTGGCAGAAAAGTGAGCTTGAAAACAAAAATCCACCTTGAATCCAGGCAAAAATCCACTATCACCAATTTGGAGACAAGGAAAACTTTTTTTAGAAGCATATTCAATTTTACGTATTCGTGCTTAAAAGAAAGTTAAGATGTTAAACTTGAGGGTTCCGAAAAATATCGAACACAAAATTGCAAAAAAGTAGCCAAAAATCAGTCTTGAACCCAAATACTATATAAGATATTACGAAAATTATGCTGCCTGTTAGCACGTAGGACCAGAGACGGGCACCAAAATTTTGTGAGGCCATTTTACACAGTCGTCGTTCATTTTCCGGCCATTTTGTCCAGTGCTTGTTCACTGTACATTTTTCCAGACAATAAAATATTTTAGTTGCTACCGTTAGATGAGAGAATAGGAGACTACATAAGCACAAATAACTTACACGATGTAGCCAAACAAGGAGACTTGGGTGTTTATGTGGAATTTTTTCCTGAAATCGTTTATAAGTCCACCGGAGCTAGTGAACTTAGCAAATATTCCTGGAAGCTTTGGCTGAATTTTTGCAAACAAAAGCTGACTTCAAAGCAGAGGGGTTTTCACTTTGTAGCTATGCTTTAAAGTCTAGCGTCTGGATGTCTGCGATAAGTTTGTTGTTTACTTATTTCTACGTGGTGGTCCAAAAGTTCGTGGACAAACTTTGAGCCAACTGTTAGCAATAATCTTTCTGTCGTGAAACTATTCAGACATATGGTTTTGTAGCCCTATTCTTCTTGTTTCAAATGGTATATAAAGTTTATTTAATATATTTAAAATAGTCATTGTTTGGTTTTCAGCATCTGTGAGATTATTTTGAAATTTTGTCAAGCATTTTTATCACTTTCACTGATTAAAAGTTGTATTGTATTTTGAGCGTTACACTAACATCTTAAAGATCACTTTGCAAAGCAGCTAAGAGGTACAAAACCAATTTAGAAAATAGTTTAAAAAATTCGAATGCTGAGAAATAGCCTTTTTAAAAAATTCAATTTCTTTAAAAAATGACTAAAATCCGAAAAATTGGAAAAAACTCGGATTTCGGTAATTTTTTCAAAAATATTGAATTTTTCAAAGGCTATTTCTCAGCATTTGGATTTTTAAAAAAATATTATGTGAAAGTGGTTTTGTAGCTCTTGAGCTGAATTACAAAGTGATGTTAAGATGTTAATGTAACGCTCAAAATACAACTTTTAATCAGTGAAAGTGATAAAAATGCTTGACCAAATTTCAAAATAACCTCACAGATGCTGAAAACCAAACAATGACTATTTTAAAATATTTTAAATAAACTTTATATGCCATTTGAAAGAAGAAAAAAAGGGCTACAAAACCATATGTCTGGAATAGCTCCACGACAGAAAGATTATTACTAACAATTGGCTTATTTTGTTTGTCCACGAACTTTTGGACCACCAGGTATGGGTAAAAACAATACTTAACAAATCTGCCAGACTTCAATGCTGTAAGCATGACCTTTAAAACTCTTGGATATGATTCATCTGAAAAGCCGTGGTATGCCAACAGTGAACATGCTTCCAACTTTATCTGCTCCAGCTCCACACTTCAAATCGGAGATACTCAAGTGGTGTTCAAGGATTTGCGAGTGACAGCCAACTTGAATGTGGCCAACCAAAACTCAGGTATTTTAGCTTAAAAATAGGTCACATATAATATGCCTCGATTAAAATAATCGGCGCTACTGGAATATACCCATCGCCCCCCCCCTCAATAATTTTTAGGCTTAGCTTTTAGGCATTATATCCTAGGCATTAGGTTCAGGGACAACCCGTACTAATTTCAGCATTAAAAAAAAGTATGGTTTTTGGGGTACCTTTAAAATTATTAGGGGGGGGTATATTTCAGTAGCTTTTTTGGGAGGTGAGGGGTGTATATTCCAGTAGCGTCAAAAAATTGTGTCTTTTAAGAGGGGGGGGTGTTGAAGGCAGTTTTCTCATAGTTAGGTTAAGCTACGTTTAAGCTAAACGTAGTTAGTCAGGATTGAGTCAAAATGACCAGTTTAGTCAACGCTAAAAATAGTCTACCCCCTCCCTAAAGTCAGAAAAAAACTTTGAATCGAAGCGTGTTATATGAAATAATCTGGAATACCGAAAAATTTAGGTTCACGTTTTAGTTCGCTCTTACAAAAATCGCTTTTAAAATCTAAATTTTAGTGCTCCAGACAGAATGAACAGTGGATAAAATTGCCTTTTTGAAAAAGTTCGGCTAATATTTAAATCTGCTGCCAAAAATTTGAATATTGCCAAAATCTTTAATTCTGCTGCCAAATCAAATCTGCTGCCAAAAATTTGAATTTTGCTGCCAAAAATTTGAATTTTGCTGCCAAAAATTTGAATTTTGCTGCCAAAAATTTGAATTTTGCTGCCAAATCCATTTTTCTGCCAAAAATTTGAATTTCGCTGCCAAAAATTTGAATTTTGCTGCCAAAATTTGTAATTTGCTGCCGAAATTTCTCGACCTATTTCCACAGCCTGATCTTAGTTCCATGTCCATCATTTATGATTTTACTTGAGATAGTTGCACCAAATGCTATATTTTTAAACTACTGTGTGAATTTAAATTCTACCTACGAATAAATTGTAAAGACGAGTTTTCTTTCTGATTTTATTAGAGATAATGACAATGCAAGAGACGTTCGTAACGACAACAAATCACTGCATATCTTAACAAATGCATAAATTCAAACACCGAAAATTCACTAAGCTTGTGACGGTCGGAGCTGCGCAGGCATTGTTTCTGACAAATTCGAGATTCCAATGAGCAGACAATGCAATGATAGCTAAAGAAAATTTTCGCTTGAAAAATCACTCATCATTTCACGATCTGACATACCTTGGCGGAATTCTTATGGAAAAGCAGCCGATTGAAGGAAATCGATCTCAGCTAAAAATTTCATTCTCAGTCACTTGGGCACTTTAAATTCTTTCTTTTTACTTCAGCTTTGATTGCCAGCAAAAACTGCTTGTAGCACCATTTTGTCTCAATTGATAGTGCAAGGGAAATTAGACGAAAGACTTTATTGGCATGGTCGGGCGACGAATTCTGAGCACAGCAGGACAACTAAAAATTTTCTTCCTTTGTAGCTGCATTGATAGGTTTCGACAGTGTGCTTATATCCAACGATAGGCAACAATAGGCACTAGCCCCAACATTTCAATAAATACTGAGTAACACAGATAACAAAAAACTTACAGTCTCCATTCCTTGCTTGACCAAGGATTGTCAAAGAGCTTTTTCCAATCTTCCAACTCGTCATCTGCATCTGAACCTTCAAAGTTTTGGATCACGGCGTAGATAATTTCCGCAGTACGCTTTTTCGGATAAATGACTTGTTCGATATGCATCTGAAACAGATAATAAAATGATTAAGAGGTGAACGAAGATGGAAAAATACAGATCGGCAACTAAAAACTGAATAGGGATAAATTGGCAGCAAATTTCAAATTTTTGGCAGAAAAATTCAAATTTTTGGCAGCAAAACTCAGATTTGGCAGCGAAATTCAAATTTTTGGCAGCGAAATTCAAATTTTTGCAGCAGATTTGATTTGGCAGCAAAATTCAAATTTTGGCAGCAAAATTCAAATTTTTGGCAGCAAAATTCAAATTTTTGGCAGCAAAATTCAAAATTTGGCAGCAGATTTGATTTGGCAGCAGAATTAAAGATTTTGGCAGCATAATTCAAATTTTTGGCAGCAAAATTAAATACCACCCAAAAGGTTCTCTACTTGAAAATTGCCAGTTGAGATTGTCAAACTGAAGTCTTAGTCTTAGCGTCGGCAGGCATGATCCGTATTTTTGAGAGAAAACTTTTTTTTCGGCTCAAATATTGCTTTAAATAGCTTGATTTTTTTATAATTGAAAAAAAACATTTTCCAAATTTATTTTTTTGCAGTCTACGCTGTTTGTAGCCAGGATTGCGTCATGGAAGACAAAGATTGTTTAAGAAAAGGTGAATATTGCTATGTTTCTACTTTTGAGTGCCCCAAATACACTCTGTCAGCCGAATCTTCTGCAACTTCTACATTCAGCTTCTTCACCCTGTCTATATTGCCAATTTTTTACTTCCAATTGTATTGTGATCATTTTTCACAAATAATAACATGTTAGTTTTTTAAATTAGTCTCATTTACAAACAACAACTCTTGGCTAAACTTTCTTATACAGACTCGGCTAAAAACGGAATTTTTCAACATATGATGCCGTTCTAGAACCTAAACCCACGAGAAAAAAGTTTTTAGGCGGTAAAAGACATTAAAAAACTTCTTGTCTTGAGGGCAAGGCAAATCACCCTTGAATAGTACCTACATACTGCAGAAAGATGGAATTTTAACATAATTTTGCTAACTGCATAAACAAAACTGCCTATGGCATAGAGAAAGTCTGGTATGCATGCTTCTTCATGCACCTAGAGTCACTTTTGAGTGATTTGTGTCTAAGGTATGTCCCCCAAGCCGAAGGGGGAGACTTGAGAGTCTACTTACCTTAAACATGATTCCGAGCACATGATTCCGAAAAACTATTGAGCATAAAATGGATGTGTGGATGGAGCTGGGAAAAAAGACTATGTGAATGCATTTTTAGTCAATGGAGAAAAAGATCCTTTACATTTTCGATCATGAGTCTAGCTTGGAATCCCTACAAACCCATAAATAAACCCTATAAATAACCCTCTTTTGAGGGGTTGTTATGGAATATTTCTAAGGCTTAGGCTTACGCTTCGGTAGGCCATCACCCGTTAGGCAGTACTGATGGGGCTAGTTATGACCGATAGTCTTGGAATAATGTCCCAGGGGCTAAAGTACAGTATATGTCATAGCCGGAAATCTGCACAAGTCATGTTTTTTCAGCGTTTTAGCACCTAAAACATACAAAAAACACGTTTTCCGGCCCCGGATAGCCATTTTTTGAATTTTTTTTTATTAAAATGACCAAAACCATGATACCCTATACCCCACCCCATGGTCCATTAATTTTCATGTCACTTTGTTTGTGCTTTAAGTGTTTCCAACACCCTATATCAACCTAAATAGCCTCAGGAGTTCAAAAAAGACATTATTTTTGAATTCTGGTCAATAAAAAATTGAGTTTGGGGTCACCTAAAAGTACCCTTTTTGACCAATTTTAAGGAAATTTAGGGCTGTATTGGAGTGGAAAGGGACCAAAAAGGGGTCACTTTTGTACAAAAAGAAAGATGTTGAACATAGTTTTGTTGACTGGGAACTACCGCATAAAGAAACTCTGGTATGCATACATTTTTTATGCATCCAGAGTCACTTTCGAGTGATTGGTGTCTAAGGTATGTGGGTGTGCGCATCTCAACCCCAAGCAACCAAGCCCCCTGCGCCCCCGAAAAGTGCGCAGGGGGCTTGGTTGGTTAGAGATGCGCGCACTCACTTACCTTAGACATAATTCCGAGCAAGACTCTTGATCAAAAATGCATTTAGATGCTCTTTTTGCCCAGCTCCAGTGACCAAAACATGGTAAAACCGTCAAATGGTCGAAATATCAAAAAGTTTTTTTCAACCATAGGGTGGGTATTATGGTTTTGGTCATTTTTACTGCTCCCGGGCTTTGAAAACGCGTTTTCTGTACCTTTTAGTGCTACAAACGTTGAAAAAACATGGTTTGTGAAGATTTCCGGCTATGACATATACTGTACTCCTGCCGTCCAAGGTAATTCTGTGAGCGAATCTTTAACTCGCAAGCTCCCTGCGCCCCCCTAAAGGGGTGCCCCTCTCGGGCACAGGGATTTTGATGGGTTACAGATCCCTTTGCTTAGACATGATTTCAAGCAAGACTCATGATCAAAAATGCATAAGGGATTTATTCGCCCTTTCGTATCTTAAAAAACATGGTAAAACAGCCTATATACCCTTCAAAAAGTGGCCTCTATTTTGTCCTTTGTCCTCGCAATACAACCACATGGTTTTTGAAATCAGCGACATTCCTGAAATTTAAAATGGCGGGCGACACTTTTTCACTATGAAAATATTTCTTTGAATTATTTTATTTGCATTGAAAATCAAAATTTCATGTCTTAGTCTAGGAAAATCTTAATCTGATATCAGATAGTGCAATAAAACTCTCGATAAACCGCCACCCTTTTCTGAAAATAGGGTGGCGGTTTATCGAGAGGCGCGGGTCTTTACGGCAAAAGTGTTACCATTCCGAAAAACGACCGGTAAAATCAGAATCCTTGCGATATTTCGGATTAGACTGACGAATCAGGTTTGGCAAAATATTTCAAAAATCGAGGTAAAAAAAGTGTCGAACCCAAGGTGGGAACGAACTTTTGGGGGGCGGTTTATCGAGAGTCGACTGTATCGCAAATGGTACTGCGTTCAAAAACTATGGTACTTTAAATCGGTCAGCGATAGATTGCGACATTTCAAATTGAAATAATTTAAATTGAGACAAGTCAAATTGAGGCGAATCAGATTGCGACAAAACTTCTCTATTTAAATTTAGAATTTGATTTTTAAACCCTTTTCGCTAAATGAATTTTCTCAATTTGAGCTGTCGCAGTTCGAATTTGTCTCAATTTGAAATGTCGCAAGCTATCGCTCGCCTTCAAATTAATAAAAAAAAATTCGACGCTACTGTCATATGACCATATCATCCACCCCCCTCCAAAAAGGTACTGTAATATACTCGCACACAAAGCCTCCCCCCCCCCCAGCCCACCTGATAATTTTTCAGGTATCTCAAAAACCATACTTTTTTTTAGTACGGGTTGTCCCCGAGCCTAATGCCTAGGGCCAAACCCTAAGGGCTAAGCCTAATTCTTAAGCCTAAAAATTATTTTGGGGGAGGGGGCTTTACAGTAGCGTTTATTGGGGGGAAAGGGCGGTGGGAATATTACAGTATCGCCCAAATCTCAATTAAAATTAGTGATTTGTACAATAGAAATAAAAATTTTTTGGGAAAGAAAATTCTGCAGTGAGAGAATACGTTCAGAACTTCGCTCCAGAATGACCAAAATCCATTAAAAAAAAATTGTTTTTTGGGGTTTAATAAAGGGAAGCAAAATTTTTTGCTAAAAAAAAATTGCTATCAGATGCTCTCGATCGCTCAGGATCCCATTTTGAACCATTTTAAAACACCTCAAACTACACTCAACCCTGTCCTAAACAATTCAGACCTGAAAAAAATTTCAAGTGCTTCTGGTCACTCTGGAGTAAATTCTGACCAGTTGAGCGTGTTTTCCGACTGGAAAATCGGTTTTCAATGAAAATTTTGACTTGAATTTCACAAATGACCGATTTTACTGAGAAAAATACTAAATTTACTGGGGAAATCAGTATTTTGGGTGTGTTTTTAGTTACAGCCATAAATTTATCGTTTCGGATAAACTTATCGGCTTTGCGCACCACGGCTTTTGGCTTCGAATAAAAATTGGGTAAGTTCAGATCACAAAAAAGTAATTTAATATAGTAGTTGGACTGTGTTAATGTTTTAAAAAAATTGTTAAAAAATTTGACCAAATTTATGTCCGAGAATACGCTCTGTTAAGTTCATACGTCTACTGCCCCAGATTCTCCCAAATCCCCCAAATGAGCACCACTAATTCTTTGTTTGGTGCCATGTCTATGAAGTTTCACATTTCAAATATAATTATTAATTTTTATTTATAAGCAGTGGAAAATCAACAACAATAAATTACACTTATACAAACATTTTTGTACAATTTTTACAATTCTTTACACATACACAATAAATTATCTAAAGAATATTTAAAGCTCTAATCCACTTCCTCAACAGTAGGTCCATTGTGGCCTGCTCCTCTGTTGTACTCCTGACCACAAGAGGAAGAAGCATTGTTGCCTGGTTGTTGATGTAGTTTGGCCATTACTTTGGAGCACTGTTGCTGGACCTCATTCAGTTGGTGCTCATACTCCTCCTTGTCAGCCATTTGGTTGGAATCTACCCATTTCAGAGCTCCATCCACCAATTGAGTGCATTGCTCTTTGTCTTCTGCTGGAAGCTTGTCTCCATAGTCGCTGAGGGTCTGTTTGACTTGGAAGAGGTAGGCCTCCAACTTGTTCCTGGCCTCCACCCTCTCTCTTTGCTGTCTATCCTGCTCTTCATACTCTTTGGCCTCCTGCAACATTCGCTCAATCTCTGCTGGAGACAGACGACCTCTCTCGTTCTTGATCTGAATCTTGTTGGACTTGCCAGTAGACTTGTCCACAGCAGACACATGTAGAATACCATTGGCATCTAGATCAAAAGTCACTTCTATTTGGGGCACTCCTCTAGGTGCTGGAGGGATGCCAGTTAGATCGAAAGTGCCAAGCCGGTTGTTGTCTTTGGTCATGGCTCGTTCACCCTCAAACACCTGGATACTGACTGCTGGTTGGTTGTCGGTAGGTGGTGAAGATCTGAGAGGCTTTGGCAGGGATGGAGTGGTTGCGCTCAATGATCTTGGTCATCACGCCTCCAGCTGTCTCAATGCCCAAAGATAGAGGAGTCACATCCACCAACAACACATCCTTGACTGTGCTGTCCTGAACTCCTGACAAAATGGCTGCTTGCACTGCTGCTCCATAAGCCACTGCTTCATCTGGATTGATGGACAAGTTCAGGTCTTTGCCATGGAAGAACTCCTTGAGCAGTTTCTGCACTTTGGGAATGCGAGTGGAGCCACCCACCATCACTATTTCGTCAATGCTGCGTTTGTCCAGTTTAGCATCTCTCAAAGCCTGCTCCACAGGTCCCAAGGTTTGGCGGAACAGATGGGCACACAACTCTTCAAACCGGGCTCTGCTCAAAGTGTGTGGAAGTCGATGCCATCACATAATGAGTCGATTTCAATAGTAGCTTGGGTGGAGCTGGACAGAGTGCGTTTGGCTGCCTCACAAGCAGTTCTAAGCCTTCTGAGGGCTCTGGGGTTGTTGCTGATGTCTCGGCCATGTTTCCTCTGGAACTCTGTTTTCAAATGGGCTAGAATGAGGTTGTCGAAGTCCTCTCCACCCAGATGAGTGTCTCCAGCAGTAGATTTGACTTCGAAGAGAGAGCCTTCAGCAATGCTCAGAATCGAGACATCAAAAGTGCCTCCACCCAGGTCAAATATGAGCACATTCTTGTCGCCAGTCAACTTCTTGTCCAGACCATAAGCCAGTGCTGCTGCAGTTGGTTCATTGATGATTCGGAGAATGTTGAGCCCAGCAATAGCACCTGCATCCTTGGTAGCTTGACGCTGGGAGTCGTTGAAGTAGGCAGGCACAGTGACCACTGCATCTTTGACTGGATGACCCAGATAGGCTTCAGCGGTCTCCTTCATCTTGGTGAGCACCATGCTGCTGATCTCTTCTGGTTTGAACACTTTCTTTTGGCCCATGAACTCCACTTGAACAGCTGGTTTGCCGCCTTGATTGACCACTTTGAAGGGCCAGTGCTTGATGTCCTTCTTGACACTGTCATCATCAAATCGTCGTCCAATCAGTCGTTTGGCATCAAAGATGGTGTTCTCAGGGTTGCGAGCCACTGGTCTTTGGCACCATCTCCAATAAGTCGTTCTTGGTCAGTAAGGCGACATAGCTGGGTGTGCATTTGTTGCCTTGACTGTTGGAAATGATCTCAACTTTGCCGTTCTGGTAGACCCCGACACAAGAGTAGGTGGTGCCAAGGTCAATTCCAATAGCTTTGCAAGACATAGTTGGGAATAGTAAGTTAAATACAGTAGATAATAATATTAATTGTTAGCTTGGTTTGAATTGAGGCAAGGGAGTGAGGGTGTGCTTATATACTGTTGGGAGGCAGTCTTTCCATCCCTTTCTAGACCATTCCACACTATATGTGCTATTTCTCTAGCCGTCTGGCTGTTTCTAGAAGGGAATAGAAACGTCTTCTTCCTTTTCTCTTACGGCCTCTTTTCCTTTCTAGAAAGATCTCGCAGGAAAAGGAGGATTATACTGCTAAAGAAAGAGTATGTTTACCGCTTTCTAGAAATTTCCAGTCCCTTTATAGTATATTTAATCATTTATATATCAAATTCAAAAGTAAAGAAATAAAAATTTATAAATCAGCTTTAAAAAATTATAGTTATTTTTCACAGTCAACCTTGGTTTCTTTTAAGTTTGACATTCCGCCCAACCTTTAATTTTCAATACAAATAACTAAAATTACTGGAAAGCGTTTTGTAAAAAGCTGTGTGGCTTTTGATAAACATTACTATTCACATGCCATGTTTTCTCTGATTAGCCGTACCCTTCTAATATGCCACCCCGTCGACTTTGTGGGCATATATTTTAGCCCAGAGTAAATATATTCCAAATCTGTTTTTTTGCATTTTCTTGACTCCCACCAATTCAACCGATTACTATTTTTAGATTTTGGATTTTAAGCGAAAAATCTCAATACCACCTCAGATTTTTCTGATTTTCGGGCATCAAAAAATAGGCAAGCCGGTTAATTAGATAAAGTACGGCATAAATTTCATCTTACTTTGCAGAAGACTAAATACGCTTTCTTTTTATTTTTAAAGGCCATTGCCGTCTCTGACAACGGTTGTCCGCCGCCAATTCAATTTTTTTCTGTATCGTTGGATTTACGTACGATTTTTTCAACTTGATTTCTAACAAAACTATACCTGAAATTTAATTCTAAGCATTGTTTTGTTAGAAACCAAGCTGAAAAATCCGTACAGAAGTTCAATGATTAAGCAAAAAATTAATTGACGGGAACAATTTAAAACAGGTGGCTATGGCTCTTTAATTTTTTTTTGTTTGGTTTACTGCAAAAATTCATTTTAAATTTAGGTGTTATTTTTAGATCACGGAATTTTTAAAAAGAAGACGAAATCTTCGGCCGGCCAGTCCGAGCCAAAAGCCGAAAACCGAAATTTTCGGCCGGCCGACAACCCTACTCACGAGCTATTTTAATTACGATTTTGAATTTTCAAGGTAGTTATGATTCTTATTGACTTTTTCTGTAGTTTTTGCTTGTAATCCACGTTTTTGGACAGGACTTGGGATTTTGTACAGGACAATTGACTGTCCCGATTTTGACCGTCAGCATACTTAGACAAATTTTTAAAAGTTTTGTTGCCATATTACATAGTTGAATGTTGGCGACATTTTTATACTAAAACTTCTAGAAAAAATGAGATCTAAATTTCAAAAAAAAAGACGCTGACTCTGACACGTTTCTCGTCACCAAGTGAGTGCCTTTTTAAGTTGAAATCTAAAAGCTTTTTGTTTTTATAGAAGTTGGGTACCGAAACGTAGCTGCCATTTAGGGCTACAATGTTGCACCAAAACTTACAAAAAAATAAAAAAGCGAGTTTAAAAAATTGGTCAAAATATGCTGATGGTAAAAATTGTGGCGGTCAATCGTCATATACTCACTTTTTTGCCCACTGAAGTGTTCCGTATCTGCCGTATTTGGCATGACTTCGTAACGCTCATAGTTAACAAGTTAACCATTCAGGTTTGATATTTTGACTTTTGAGACAGTGTAACTCATTTTTTGATGCGGAACTTGGTGTTGGTGCATTAAAAAGGTTAAATATACAAGTCTTTAGCTATCTAAAAAGTATAAGTTTGCCTGGGGAAAATCAGAAAAAGTTGGCTGCATGCCGTGAACAAGAATGATTGTCATGCATTTTGGTCAACTATGCTTTGTATTTTTTACTTGGAAGGCCTGTAATTCAGTTTTAGTCGAATTTTTCTATAAACCCCCTAAACCCCCTTGGACCGAGTGAAGGTGTATGTTATACCGAAGGGTATCTCATGCAGAGGGTATGTTAAAGAGAAGTTTGACTGTATACAGAACCTCAATACTAATGTAATCTTGCCAATACAGTGGTACGCGAGCAATGGTAAGTAGTTGTTGCCCAGGTAGTAGGGGATGAGATAACCCGTGAAAATGTGCTTCAAACCTAAACGCTTTCCCACAGCTGGAGGGGGGGGGGGGCGGAGGTGATTTGCCATGCCTTTTTTCTAAATGATAAGAGGCGCCATACGGCGCCTGTACATCTTGTATTCACATGTTGTTGATTGTTTTCGGTGTTTCACTTTATCTAACGTTTAAATGACCCGATTCTAAGTAAAATGTGTTTAAAATATATCGCTTTAAACAAAATAAACGAAGAAACAATTTTGATACGATGACCACCATTCAACAACACTACTACTACTGCTGCTGGGTGTTATCTAGACAATTTGATTTCTATTCTTTTTTCTCAGCTGCTTCCTCTGTTTTCGTAGATTCCACTTTATTTGGTTTGCTATCCTCTCTAGCTGGAGCTTCTGTGCCTGCCTCAACCACAATAGATTCGTTGATTTCATTGTGGTCTTCACCCAACTTTTGTGGTGATCTATTGTATCAACAGATTCTTGCTGTATTTCTTCATCTTTTTCTGCTTCTAGTATTTTTTCAGCTATATCAGACTGATCAGGTCCATCTGACAGTGGACTTTTGCCCTCACTTTTGGTTCTTTATCAGCATCACCATTGCGCTTCTTGTCCTTAAAGTAGGCCTTGTCTCCAGCATAGTTGGACTTTCTGTTGTTGCTGTTATTGATGTTGTTGAAGCCGAGAGGATTGCTGCTTTGCATGCATTGCAGTGCTGTAGAGAGCAAACTGCCGTAGTAGGGCAGATGGCCATTTTCCTGTAAATATCAATTTATTTTTTTCGACCGATCTTTCTAGCTGGCAAAATTGAAGTCGAGTCCGACGTTTTCGAAAATGAGAATTTATCTCAAATTTGAGAAGAATTCTCAATCTGGCATTTTTGTTCTTATTTTTTGAAATACCTGGTCGAGCCTGATATAACCGCAGTGCGGTTACAACACCCTCTTCGAGCTCGCTTCCGCCTAGGGTCCGACACTTTTCACCCAAACTTCGATTTTTTCCAGATATCTTCGGTCAGTGTAGTTCAAAAAATCACAAGTACAGTGAAACCTCAACATAAGAGCATCCCCCAAGACCAACCCGAGGTGCTCTTGTATCAAAGGTGCTCTTATATTGGGATCGACTTTTAGTATACGACCACCGTTAGAAAACAGGCCTGAGATGCTTTATAACAAGGGTGCTCTTGTACCGAAATCCTATTATATCCAGATTTGACTATATTGCGATTTTGCCTATTGTTTCTGTCAAGGACTACAGTTTCGCCAAAAAGACTTGCAGTTTTCAATATGACCGCACCAAATTTCAAAAAAAAGTCTCGTTATATTAGGAACCGCCGATCTTATTGGCGAAACTCTCGGCAATGACAGAAACGATCGGTAAAATCGAAATTCTTACGATTGTTAAGACTAGACTAGCCAAAGCCCACTAGCAAACTAATTTGTAATTTGGGTTAAAAGCAGGGTCGGAAATTAAAATTTTCAAATAAAAGACATTTTGGTAAAAAACGGACATTTGATCAAAAAAGTGCCATTTTATCCAGTGATTATTGACTTTTGAGTAACAGAAATAAAGATTTTGACCTAAAATCTCAAAAATTCTAAAGATTTCAGATCTCAAATAAAGGACAAATCTTTAAATAAAGAAGTTTCCGAGCCCTGGTTAAAAGAGTTTCGGACCCTATGCGGGAACGAAGTTAAGTTGGTGCCGTTGTATCGGGATTTGACTTTACCCTTTTTCATCCTTTCTCTTCAAAAAAGTCGAACCTTAGCATTATTTCTGGTGATGACAACAGCATTATTGTGGTAGGTGACGTATACATTTAACATACGCTCATTGACCACTTGGTTGACAGGTTAGCCTGGTCCAGCCATGTGTTCCTGAACTTCTCATCCTGTAAACCCATCCCATTCCGCCAAATTGGGCGGCATCTGAGGGAAGGGAGGCATGCCTGGCATAAAGTTGGGAGCTAGGGCGTGTGGTAAGAAGTTGGCTGGAAGCGGCATCGGACTTCTTAGATAGTTGGCTGCAGGGTTGAAAGCAACACAATGCTTGTCCAATTTGTTTTCTGCTTGGGTGGTCGGATGCAAGCCTTGGAACACTAAAAAAATTAAGTATTTTGAGGATCACTTGACTCAAAAGCTCAAAATCTCACTATTTTGAGGAGGACCAGCTGGATTGAACACGTATCGATTGTTAGGCATATAGCCCTGCTGTTGCTGAGCAGCGTACATGGGGAAATTAGCCCCACCCCCAGCTGAATATGGTCCATTCGCAAAATTTGGGGTTGAGGTGGTAGAATGGTGGTCTTAGCTGGATCATTGGCAGCATTTCCAAATCTTGGAGGAGGTTTTCCAAAGCTACGTCTATTGGGGTTGTTGGGAAAGCGGTTGCCTTGCTGCTGCTTCTGTTGTTGCTGGATGGAGCTGGAGGTGTAGCCGGAGTCATGCAGACTGTTAGCTTTGATGGCAGCCGAGTGCTGAAGGTATTGTAGATTTGGATGAATGATTCAATAATTTTTATGTAGGAGAACTAACCAAGCTGTTGGGCCCATACATGTAAGTATTGCCTCTGTGCATCCCATTCATATCCTCACCCCTTCGATCGCTACCGCCGCTCTGGCGCTTGCTAAAAGAAACAATAGCATAAAAAAGAAATGACTCAACACTTATTCAGGATTCCCCTAATACCTTTTCTGTTTAGTGCCATTCCTATGCTTAACCTGCTGATTTTCTGATTTTTCAGCTTCATCGCTAAAAGAAAAAAAAAACTAGTCATGAATGTTAGCTGCCCGGTTTAAAAAATCTTGAGTATGCAGCTAAAAAATTTTTGACCTATAGGACAATTGTACGGTCAAACCACTAGGAGACACCCTCAGTCAAGTCCAAAACTTTTTTTCATATGATTTTCGTCGTGTTATCCGAAAATTGCAACGATTCTGATTTTATTTTTAGCTTTTGTACATGAAAACAACTTTGTCAGATTTTTCTAGACAACATAACTGCTGTTTTGCTAAAAAGTCATGAGATCCTTGAAAAAATTTCGGGTTTATATCAAAGGCCGCCGGCGTAATTGCAGAACTGTGATTATTTCCAGAAACGACTCGTAAAATCGAAAATTCTTGTGATATTTTGGACTGCAATAACTTCGACTTCGACAAAACATCACAGAAATCGGGGCAATCAAGCTTAGGACTCGGCTGGAGTCGAAATGGATGGATGAAATCTTTTCGGACCCCAGTGTATCTAATGCTGGGCCATGTTTTTGAAAATCTCCCCTGGCCCACTTCAAAACATGCTTATCTACTACCTACATTTGGCCGTTGTTGCCATCCATATTCCCACCAAAATTAGCATTGTTGTTGTTGGAGCAGAAACGAGTTTCTCCAGAACTACAGTTGCCATTTCGCTTGAGCACATCCGCCCAGCTTATGGCATCCGAGCTAGGCATTTGCTGAGTGATCGACTGAGCTGCTGAGGGTTCTGAAATTGTAAAAATTCAATATTTCACTAGCAAAGGTTCATTAATTTACCACATGAACTGGTGGCTGTGGGTATTCACTAGCATACATGTTGCTGCCAGGCATACTGGAAGTGTTGCCAGAGGCTTGCCGAGGTGTGTTACTATTGCCATTATTGTTGTTGTTGGTAGCAGCACTATTGTATTTAGCCTGATGGACTGGGGATGTACGTAGCGAAGAGGCTGCTGATTTTGTTGGCCCTGCTGCTGTTGATGATAGTTGGTGGGCACGCGGTTAGCTCCGGAGGTGCTAGCATACTTCTGACCGTAATGCTATAATTAACGGTTGGATTAAATACCACATTTATTCTAATAGAAGACCACCCCCCCCCTTGATTAAAAATCGTCTTTTCGGCATTGGGTTTTTGAGCCATTTTAAGAGCCTTTTCCTAGGCAAGTTACCACCTATTTTGTAGCTCATCTCACTGACTACAAAATAGGTCGCGATTCGCCCATAAGCAGTCTTCAAAAAGTAGGTCAAAAAATACAATGCCAAAAAGACGATTTTAAATCAGGGGGCGCTCTTCTATTAGAATAATACGATATTAGATTGTCTCTAATTTCTAGTGTCATTTTTATTCTTCTTTAGTTGTTATGCGAGATAAAAATGTTATATTTTTTCAAGCTAAAGCATTTGAGGCGTTGACAAAAAGTTAAATTAGCAGAGGGAAATACTCCTCTTTCACTGTACTGTTTCAAACCGAGATAAGTTTTATTAGCCCTTTTTAAAGGAGCGGTGCTGGGTATTCGCTGGGTATTGTGATTTCCTCAAAAATTATTTTCAATTAGGGTGTTTGACCACCCAATCAAAAGAGGAGAATCTCAGCTAAAAAACAGTGTGAAAACATCTGAGATGTGAAAACAAAATTTAAGAAAAAAAGGTAAAAAAATACAGTCAACTCTTACTATAATATACGTGTATATTATAGCGAAAGTTGACTGTATAGCGAGAGTTCAATTTATCGAGAATTGACTGTATACTAAACCATTTGGTCATCGAACAAAGCGCACTATACGAGAGCGCACTATGGCGAGAGCACACCGTACTGGTGTTTTACAGGCCTTGTACGGCTTTGTCTGCCACTTTTTTTATCCGAACCCACCGTAATAACTTTATACCAAAAATAACTACTTTGCTTTATTCAGTCTTCCTGTTTTTAGAGTTTACAGTCATGATGAAATTCGGCATTGCACAGTTTGGTTGAACAATCGCGTACCGCTAATACCTTTTAAGAACATCAATTTAAAATTTACCTTGACACGTTCAAGACTACTTCTCAGTTTGGCTGAATTAAACAACACTACCAGCTTATCACCAGCACACCACTTCCATTAAAGAAGGAATTAAATTTTTTAGTTCCTAAAAATTTTAACAAGTCAAAAACTAATAAAAAAAAACTCCCTTTGCATTCTCTGCTGAATACAGTTTGACAGGACTAAAATGATTATTTTTTCGCGCTTGAACTCTTTTTTATAAAATTTTTTCTTTTTTTGATCACAAGAGATTAGCTTACCAAAAAAAAGAGACAAAAATTAGAAGGAAAAGTATATGGGTCTGAAAATATGGCAAATAAATTTTTTATAAAAAATTAAAATTACGATTTTTACAATTTAGGTGGTGTACCAGCCAGTCTTAAACGATAACATCAGCTTTTCTGGCACCAAAAACAAGAGTGTGCGCTACTATGTGATGCCAAGAAAGGAGGATTATGTGCCCGAATTCTCTGTGGAAAACAACAAGAAATGCTGTGGAAAAAAGACTCGTTGGCAAAAACATTAGAGATGATGGGTGTTATGACCAGAATCAAGAGGGATTTTTGCAAAAGTAAGCTTAAGCTTTGACAACAATAAAATTTTTGAATTTTGTATTACAAAAATTTCGTATTACTTTTCAAAAAATCAAACATTTGCGTATTATTTGCGTATAATCATGGTACGCCAAGTATGGTATAGTTTGTCTTGAATCGAAATGATTTGCATTAAATTGGTATTTACCGCCAATATTCTTGAGAGGCATAATCTGTAATTTCGGAAATTTTTTAGCAACGCCATTTTTTTCGAGTTTGTTTTCTTCTGGACATGTTATATATCATACGACTCTAAATTTATCGCTGAGCAATACGTTCTCAGGTGTCGATCTTAAATTTTCTAAAAATTTAAGTTCTGGCTTTTTCTTACAGAGTGATTTTTTCAACCACCAAAAATAATCTCTTTCTTAAAACGGATGTAAGTGGGCTATTTTAAATGTGCTTATATGCATTTTTCGGCTTAACAACTTGGCTTGAACAGCTCTACAAGATAGTTGAAAAAATTAGTGTACTGTTGCAAAAACTTTGCAATTTCAAGCAATTCAAATCAAATTTTTTGTTCCAAAATTTCACCCGTGACTCTACTGATGAGGGAAAGAATTTAATTGTATTTTGGAATATGCACAATAAACTGTTTGCGATGTTGTCAAACGGTACACGATTTCGAATGCAGCTCGGAGTATTTGGAGCTTTGAAATTGAAAAGTCAGAAACCACGGGGGTGGGGGAACAAAAGCAATTTTTTTAAATTTTTATGATCACAAACTGAAAATCTGACACGGGATTCATGGTGTATATAACATGTCCAGTAGAAAAAAGTCAAAAAATAATGCAATGCAAAAACAATGCAAAAGTGAAATGAATCAGTCTTGCTGCCTCAGCAGACTCAGTCTAGACCGAAACCGAGTCTCGTTCAGGGTCTCATTGGAAATTTTTTGAAAGTCTCGATATCAGTCGAAATTTTGGCCAAAAGCCTTGTCTTTACTAAAACCCCGAAAAAAATTCTGATGAATTCATAATTATTTATAGTCGTGCTGAAAGACACAGAGAACTTGGAGAAGTTACGTCTAGAAAACTTTGATCTAGCTATGACAGAGCTGTTTGAATCATGTGGCCTGGGTATCATCAAATATTTGGGCATCAAACGTCACATCACAACCTTCAGTGCTGCTTTAAACCCCTACGCTACCTCCACTCTCGGCTGCAAATGACTCCTTCTTATGTGCCTGGACTTCTAGGATTAACTACCGATCAGATGAGCTTTCCGGAGAGAATCTTAAATTTTTTGGGCTACATCCCAGACTACTTGTTCACAAAAGCCATGTTTGACGGAGAAGTGGAGAGTGTGATCAGAGAAAAAGTGCCCGACTTTAACATGATGGTTGGTTTTAACACTTATTATATCATAAAATGTGATGACCCCATTTTGGGTCATCTCAACCACAAACTGGGGTTATAAACTTGAAATTAAGATGTGCGCATGAAATTACCTGCGGGATGATCCAAAGTGCTGTTTACGACAAAAAAAACGTTTAGATCAGAATTCTAATTCTTAAGCAGAATTCTCAAACATAAAGGACCATCGCCGTTGATGACAATGGCAATTTCGAGTTTTTGAGTTCGCGAGGGACAGCCGAAAATGCGGAAAATATTTTGCGAATTATTTTTTATTTGTATTTAAAAATTTAAATTTTATGCATGAGATGAGGCGAATCAACTGTTACCAATAATGAGTTATAGCTCAATGGAGTCGGCTAGGTCGTCCGATCAGGCATTGTCAAGCAACGTTGGGCTCGACCAGTTGATGGTTCTTCATTTTGAACAAATTTTAATCGCAAACAAAAAATAATTCAAAATATATTTTCGAAATAAAAGAGCTGTCCCCGCGAATTCAAAAACTCGAAATCGCCATTGTTCTCAACGGCGATGGTCCTATAAATAACATCTTCTTTATCTTAGTAACAAAACTTTTTAACACGTTACCGACTCGGCAAAAATAAACTCGCTAGCCGCTTCAAGTCTCCAATGACAAACTCGCTATTAAACAAGCTGTCTAGCTTAAAGAGTTGTCGGTGTCGTGCGCTTTACCAACGGATAAAATTCGAAATCGTAAAGTTAATATAACATCCAAAATTTTTAACATACAGTCGACGCTCGTTATGACGTCTAGCCAAAAGTTCGTTCCGCCTGGGGCCCGACACTTTTTACTTCTATTTTTGAAGTCTTTTGCTGAATATGATTCTTCAGCCTAGTCAAAAAAAATCGCAAGGATTTCGATTTTGCCGATCGTTTTCGAGAATAACGATAATTTTGCTATTGAGACCTGCAAAAAAAAAGAGATATCGTCATTCCAAAAACGATCGGCAAAATCAGACATATGCAAATATATATTCAGAATCAAATCCAGCAAAAGACTTAATAATAGAGGTAAAAAAGAGTCAGACCCTAGGCAGGAATGAACTTTTGGCGAGACGTTATAACAAGTCGACTGTAGAAGTTTAAAAACACCCAGTTTTGATGGATTTCATGGCAGGGTATTAAAAAGACAACATTTTATTGCGTGTGGCAAGTGCAGCTAACAAGGTAATCGCCCGAATCGTAAAATGTAAACCCTTAAATTTTATTTGGTTTCAGAATTTTTTCTATGTTTCTGATGCACTGAATACGAAAATTGTGCCTATGGCCATACCTGGTGTCGCCACAAAATTTCAATTTTCGGATGCTTCGGGCTCTCATCCTGATTTTTAGCTTTTTGGAATCTAAAAAAGATCAGCTTTGAAGACCAAGGCATCTGAAAATTGTAATTTTTTTTATTGACTCCAAGCATGCCCTATACGCAAGATTTTCGTATTCAGCGTATCAAAAACGCAAAAATGATAAAAGCAAATCAAATTTTAAGGATTTACATTTACAGTTCGGGCGGCTCGCTTGTAAATTTTTAAGACAGAAAGTTTGGCTTTTGGTGAGTTTCGCCCTTCGGCAAGGTTTAGAGATCGGTAAATAATAAATATAATATATTTTCGTCTACCAGTCGATTATCTATTTTAAAACTAAAAGGGAAATTGTCAGGACACAATTGCTGATTCAGCCTTCTATTTCGTCAACTCAGAAGAACACATAGACTATGCCCAGCCAATCACACATAAAATCGTATATATGGGAGGTCTAGGAAAAGTTCAATCAGTCCCTTTGGAGCAGGTATTTCTTTTTAATCTTGAAAAAATCTAAATTTCTGTTTGCAGAATTATGTGGACATTTTCTCCTCAGCTAAAAGAGGAGTCATACTATTTTCATTTGGATCAGTGGTGCAGAGCAACCAAATGAGTCCTGAGATCAAAAAGGCGTTTTTGGATGCATTTGCAGAGTTCCCAGACATTAATTTTGTCTGGAAGTATGAGAAAGACGAAGACCAAGTGGCTAAAGACTACAAAAATGTGTTCACTGGAAAATGGCTGCCTCAAAACGAATTTTTAGGTAGGCATTTGTTGTGTTTCCTTTCTCTTAGTCCCTTCCCAGGAATTTGTCCAGAGGTGGAGGCGTAGTGTATTGGCAGCACGTTGGCCGGTAATCCAAAAGAGCTGGTTCAATTCCAGCCACCACCATTTTCCTCTGGACGATCAATTCCATAACAGCATTCAAAACTTAAGTTCAATAGCTGTGCCTTCTTAAAGGGGCATGCCCACGCTAATAAGAGGTGGTGCCGGGAATTCAAAATTTTTTCCCAATCGTTGAACTTCTGTAAGAATTTTTCAACTTGGTTTCTAACACAACAAGGCCTAGAATTTAATTTTAGGTATTGTTTGATTAGAAACCAAGTTGAAAAATCCGTACAGAAGTTCAATGATTAGGAAAAATTTTGAATTCCAGGGCGCCACCTCTTATTAACGTGGGCATGCCCCTTTAACCATCAAAATTGTGCTTTTACCTTTGGTAACTTACTGTTTGTTGCTAGTGTGTGATCCGAGTGCCATAAATTTGGTTCTATCCCACTATGTGGTGCCAAAATATGCCATGGGGCCCCTGTTGTTTTTCTTAAAAATGTCTTGGTCCCTGCTGTTTTAAATGAGGCAAAAAAGCGGCACTTCTTTAGTTCCCCCAATACTCGGATTTTTTGAAAAGTGACCCGAAATCACCCCCGAACTGATTTTTTCTGCACAAAAAGGTACGAGAAGCATTTCTAAACACTTTCTGAATAAAAAAGTTGAATTTTATCAAAAAAATTGCCACCCACCCCTTGGGGTAGATGGTCTTTTTATGGTATTTTCGACCGAATTTTAATTTTTTTTTCCAAGCAAAATCTAGGTGAAAGTGCTAGATTTTGAACAGGTTTTTACTTTCTGGGCCTACCGCATAAATAAACTCTGGTATGCATACATTTTTATGCATTCAGAGTCCCTTTCGAGTGATTTGTGTCTCAGGTATGTATGTGTGCGCATCTCAGTAGCTTTTCCCCTCCTTTAAAGGGGCTGCGAAGCTACTTATGTTGAAAAAAACGGCCTCGTTGGCGCAGTGGATAAACGTTAGTGTTCAATGTCCCAAAATGTGGTGCAGGCTCGACCCCACGTTGTGGCACGCCATTTTTTGGCTTTTTGACCAATTTATCGGGCAATTAGGAATCAAAGATCTAAATTTTTACAATAAGTTGGTCAAACAAGTCAAAAAAAGTAGCGCACCTCTAAGTTGGGTCAAACCTGCGCGCCATTTGGCCATAAAACACAAACGCTTATCCACTGCGCAGTTGATGTTGAATTTCCCACCTGAGTAGCTTCACTTCCCACCAAGGCATATTTTTGGCACCAGATGGTGGGTTAGTACCATAATTTTTATGCCAAAACAATTTGACATAAGTTATTTACAGATCACCCGCGGTTACTAGCCTTCATCTCTCACGCCGGCATGAACTCCATCATAGAAGCGGCTAGCAAAGGAGTGCCAATGATTTGCATGCCAGTGTTTGCGGATCAAAAAAGAAATGCTAAGCTTCTAGAAAGGCGAGGAATGGCTGTATTACTGGACAAAACTGATCTCAGCAAGGAAAACATAGTTGCTGCTATCAATAATCTTCTTTCCAATCCTCCTACAAAGCTAATGCTCAACTTCTATCCAGAATGGTCAAGGCCAAACCGATGAAATCTGAAGAGAGAGTGGTAAAGTACGCCGAATTTGCAGCTGAGTTTGGAGACACAGGCACTCTGCAGCTCCAGGGCAAGCATCTGACTTTTGTGCAGCTCCACTCTTTGGATGTCATCTTCACACTAATGGTCCTGTTAATGGCTGTGATAGCACTAATGTTTTGGGCAGTCAGGAAGATGATCAGATGGGCTAAGGTGAAAGTCAAGAATAATGTGGCCAATGGAGACTTAAAGAAGAAAATTAGATAGGAAATAATAACTTGTAATATTATAATAATAATATTTTGTATATGTTTTGAATAAATGACTTTATGTAAAATAAACAAATAAAAGCGCCGTCTACGCTCGAATTAGCGCACCCCCAAATTAACGCACGCTCAAATTAGCGCACGGCTTTGGTCGGTCCCCAGGGGGTGCGGTAATTCAAGCGTCGACTGTACTAGATAAATTATAAAGAAAAATTCCCAAGCTGGATTTCATCTGCAATGTAATTTCAAACGCAGTCAACTTTGACCTTAAATGTGCACACCACGATGCACCACTTATTTCCAAAAACAAATTACATACCTGATTACAAGTCAAATACGAATACCGTATTTTCTCTAATAAGGCGGCATGCTGCTTTATTTTTCAAGCTCGATCTAGCATGCCGCCTTATTGGGTGTGATTCACCCAATAAGTGCAGCTAGATTGGCTATATAAGATGCTTACAGAGAAACACTTCCCAAATACTATATTTAGATAAGTTTCACATTTTTTTGACGGTTTGTAGGCTACCGATCATCTAATTACGTTGATCGACTTACAGCTTGTGCTTGAACAAAATCATTTTTAGTCACATTGTGAAATCGATTGAGTTTCCGAGTAGAGTATTTTTAAAATAGAAGCGTTAAACATTTTGGAGCATTGATTCACTTCAACTCAAAGCCGTTCCTGATGTCATGTTATGAAATATGCTAAAAGTTAGTGCAGCAAAGTTTAGAACACCCGAAACACATATTTCTCAAAAGAAACCCGAAAATCTCGATATAAATGGGTAAATAGCGCGTGGAATCGGTTAAAACAGAGAGGTAGAAAATCTTTTTAACTAACTAATTTTTACTCATTTTGTAGCGTACATTCAGAGCTACAAAATAAATGTAAACTCATAGATTAGGAGGAATCAAGACAAAAAGAAAAGCTTGAGGTGTGATTTGAATCTGCAACTTTTCAGTACCAGAAATGTCCCTCTCCTTCAATTATTTCCTACCCCTTTTTCAAATTCAATTAAAATAACTGAATTCTCGCCCCTTTTTAATCAAAATCGGGTAAATTGCTCCGACTTGCGGTGTTCAAGCAAAACCGGAGCAATTTACCTGATTTTGATTAAAAAGGGGAAATATTTTAGTTATTTTATTCTCTAAGACAACATTTCCAAATTACCCAATTTCTGGAGTAATTTTTATTTAAAAAGATATCTATGAGAAACCTCGTGCATTTCTAAGTCTAGAAAATTTCTATCACTCTCTGAAAAACAGCAAATAGATGCCGGCTGTATAAACCGTGGTACAGTCGACGCTTTATATAACGGACAGAAAATGGTTTGGTTGGTTTGAAATGAAATTGACTGAATTGACTTATATAAGAGGCAAAAATTTAATAATAAATAAAAGCTCTATATAACGGACAAATGGCTGAAAATCCCAAGGTTTAATTTTAATTGAAACGGTTTCCATCCGAGACCACATACAAAAATGAATATACACATGAATATAACACCCCAGGCATCTGCACGGCCCTACTTTTGGCCGGGCCGGCCCGTGCTGGCCCGGTACCCAATGGTTAAGAGTGAAATTCACACAATCATTTTTCCTGTAATAACATTTATTCAGCAACATCACTCAAACAAAATAACATTTTCCATTAGAGATTATCAGATAGAAGAAATGGCCGCCCGGCCCGTGACTTTTTCGGCCCGGTCCGTGGGGGTTTTGAAACATGCCAGGCCGGCCCGTGCACATGCCTGATACACCCCCATTTTAAGCTTCTTTATGGATTTGATTACTGCAAGTCTTTTAACAGAAATTTCTATACCATTGGATAGCTTAGACTTTGCGCTATCACTTAAAAAAACTTCACGCAAGTTCATTGGAAATACAAAAAGTTTGGTTAAAAAGAAGTTCAAATTAGCGTTTGGCAGAGCCCACCTGCCAACTTCAAATGGTTTATCTCCAAGTGACTCCGAAAAAAAAAATCTGGCCGGTACAAATGCAGCAGTTTTTCTCGAGCTTTCTTTCAGTGTTTTTAGTTTTAAGATTCACCGTCGGTTCTAAATCAACTCAGTAGTTTTATGAACACTTCCATTTTGGTTAATTTCGGCATGCACTGTAATCTGAAAAGATTGAATGCCATGAATGCTTCTGTCAACATTCATGTGTTATGACAATGTACCTTAAGACTTGGCACGTCGATTGCAATCTCGATTTCTGTCTATGTATCCAATTGGACTGAGCTATATCTCTTGTGAATACTCAGGTGAAGTTTTCAGGTTTCGATTAAATCCAAGTGGACTTTGATCAGTTACTCAGAGATCCTCTAATCAATCGTTAACTTTTGTGTTTTTTGTTTTGTTTCCAGAGCACATTTGAAAGAATTTGGAAAGGCTTAAATTTAAAAAATTCAAGAAAAAATTTTTGGTTTAAAAACCACTTACCTCTCAGAAGTCAAAATGACCAAATTTGAGCATCGATTTTGGAGGATTTTGGAAATGTCATGCAAATAAAGCTATTCTTAGCTGTATCTAATAAATAACTCATACTAGTGCGATAATTAAAAAAAACCCAACATTTTCACAGAAAAAATGAGAAAAAATTCAAATTTCGTACAAAACAGAGTGCCACAGCACGTTTGCGACTTTTGAATTTTGCACACTATGCCCTGCCACCTTTAAAGCACCATGAAACTTGATAAGCACAGCAATTTATGAATTTTGAATTTGCGCGGGACCACCCTGATTTTGTCAATAATGTTTTCGAATTGTGTTTGCCTGTCAAATTTTTTCAAGATATAGAACCGCTTACTAGTCGAGCCAAACGTTGCTTGACATTGCCAGATCGGACGACTTATCCTAATTATACTGCACTATAATTACTTATATGAGTACGAAATAAAAATTTACTCATAAATGCAATTCAAATTTTCAATGCAAACAAAAAATATTAATTCAAAAACATTATGAATAAAATTAGGGTGGTTACGCAAATTGTTGTGCTTATCAAGTTTCATGGTCCTTTAAGTAAGAAGCTGTATAGACAAAACACAAATAATCGTTTTTCTTCTAACAGCTTATCTTATTACTTTCGGGGTCTAAAATTCAGAAAAATCATATTTCTTATCAGCCCGCTTTATTAAAATACAAAGAGTTGAGTAAAAATTTATATCAATTTCGACTTTCTTGACTAACAAAATTTATTTTACTTTTCTACTAAAGAATGTTTAATCTGTTAATATTTGGTTTGATTGCTAGCAACTTGGTTCTTTTACATGGCCTAGTGATCGATTTTAAAGATCCTGCTGCAAATTACTTTCTGCATTTGACAACTACTAGTATCGTGGGTGAAGTGAACGTAGATTTAGACTTTCAAAACTTGTTTTCAGAGGTAAAATATTTTGTATTCGTAGTATAAAGCGTATACAGTCAAACCTCTATCGTAAAATATGCGTAGAATTTAATAAAATCGACATGTGTCAACTAAAACCTGAACTTTCTTGAGAATTTTCGAGAATTTTTTAGTCAAAGTTTTTAATTATCGTGCCGAGACAATTTTTTTGTCTGAAACAGCCCAAGCAGGATGACCAGTTTGATTCGTCATGAAAAGGGCTATCGGATGACTCATGTCTATATCACCGTTACCCACGGTTGACGTTCCCTTGTAAGATTGCAGAGATAGTTATCTCGTGTGAAATTATCATTGTCGGCACGGGGATGCTCCTTTAAAAGAAACAACGAATGCCACAAATGGAAGCAAAGTCGAAGCACAATATCATTTACTGCTTTAACATTAGAAAGGCGGTTTGTAACTTCGGTGCTTTCTTGTACAGAATATTGTGCTGAAGAAGATTGGAGAAAAAACCTGTGAAAAAGTTTTTTTTGTGATTTTTTTACGTTTTTACTGTTAGGGACCTCCCAGTTTGGGTTGTTTTGCTTATTCAATTGTATCATTTTGTCTGAGAACGATTTTGACTAGTTTAAACACTCATTTGTTGCAGAATTTTATGAGCTTTCAAAAAACACAAGTTTAGTCAGGTAAGTAGCCGTAGAAAATTCGCATTTTTCAAACGTTGTGTGACAAAAAATAATTTTCTCCTATATAACAGTTCAGATTTCAGCACTTGACTGTATCAGAAAGCGCAGAAACTGCGCATAATTTTGATACCAAAAGTGACATCAACCTATGAAAAAATTTGGAGCAATATAACTATAACCACCCCACTCAATATGAGTGGTACCACCCCATTTGTAATTTCAAATTTTTAAGATGATGTGTTTTTCACATATTTCATTTTTGAGCCATTTGCCTTACCACGGTCTTCGTCAACTTATTTTTGTCAACACACCATTAATTCGTCATATCGATGGGCTTTTTCCGCGTTTTATTGGTGAGCGAAATGTCTTTTTATCTTTTTGAACAGTTAATGCTAAGAAGAGCTCGTTTCGAACTGCAAAAGAGAAAAAATACAGAACGCCAAAAAGGCACCAATCCGAATTAACGCGGAAAGCCTGGTCACCTTTTCGAACGTTGCACCACTTTTTTCACCGTCGTTTTTCTCATGACTTTCCGAACAACCTAGTACAATTATTTTAGGCAAATTTCATGGTGACTACAATTAAAAAAGTGACAGGACGGGTCTACACCGAGGATTTATCTGCTGATGCTCTTTCACTTGAGGTTTAACTTTGTTATTATTATTATTACAAACTAGGGTCTGCAGGCGCCTATCGGCGCCTATGCCGTTCGGGAACATTGATAGTTCAGGCACTATTCCTGTGGTTCGAGAACATTAGTGGTTCATTTACAATAATAGTTCGAGTAGATTTATCTTTTGAGTGCGTTAATGGTTGGGCTAGATCATCCACCCTACCTGTGAACCCACCTACTCTACCTCGCCTACCCTCGCCTATCCTCGCCTAACCTTGCTAGTCCTCGCCTATCCTCGCCTATTTCCACCTACCTCACCTATCCTCGCCTACCCTCGCCTATTTAGCCTACTATAACGTACACCTGATCTGGTCCCCAGGGTGTATGTTATATCAAAGTTTGACTGTAGAGATTCCTTCTGAACACTTAGCTATACTATCTGGCTACCTACCCACCCTAAATGGCCATTTACCTACCCTACCTGGCAGAAAAGTGAGCTTGAAAACAAAAATCCACCTTGAATCCAGGCAAAAATCCACTATCACCAATTTGGAGGACAAGGAAAACTTTTTTTAGAAGCATATTCAATTTTACGTATTCGTGCTTAAAAGAAAGTTAAGATGTTAAACTTGAGGGTTCCGAAAAAATATCGAACACAAAATTGCAAAAAAGTAGCCAAAAATCAGTCTTGAACCCAAATACTATATAAGATATTACGAAAATTATGCTGCCTGTTAGCACGTAGGACCAGAGACGGGCACCAAAATTTTGTGAGGCCATTTTACACAGTCGTCGTTCATTTTCCGGCCATTTTGTCCAGTGCTTGTTCACTGTACATTTTTCCAGACAATAAAATATTTTAGTTGCTACCGTTAGATGAGAGAATAGGAGACTACATAAGCACAAATAACTTACACGATGTAGCCAAACAAGGAGACTTGGGTGTTTATGTGGAATTTTTTCCTGAAATCGTTTATAAGTCCACCGGAGCTAGTGAACTTAGCAAATATTCCTGGAAGCTTTGGCTGAATTTTTGCAAACAAAAAGCTGACTTCAAAGCAGAGGGGTTTTCACTTTGTAGCTATGCTTTAAAGTCTAGCGTCTGGATGTCTGCGATAAGTTTGTTGTTTACTTATTTCTACGTGGTGGTCCAAAAGTTCGTGGACAAACTTTGAGCCAACTGTTAGCAATAATCTTTCTGTCGTGAAACTATTCCAGACATATGGTTTTGTAGCCCTATTCTTCTTGTTTCAAATGGTATATAAAGTTTATTTAATATATTTTAAAATAGTCATTGTTTGGTTTTCAGCATCTGTGAGATTATTTTGAAATTTTGTCAAGCATTTTTATCACTTTCACTGATTAAAAGTTGTATTGTATTTTGAGCGTTACACTAACATCTTAAGATCACTTTGCAAAGCAGCTCAAGAGGTACAAAACCAATTTTAGAAAATAGTTTTAAAAAATTCGAATGCTGAGAAATAGCCTTTTTAAAAAATTCAATTTCTTTAAAAAATGACTAAAATCCGAAAAATTGGAAAAAAACTCGGATTTCGGTAATTTTTTCAAAATATTGAATTTTTCAAAAGGCTATTTCTCAGCATTTGGATTTTTAAAAAATATTATGTGAAAGTGGTTTTGTAGCTCTTGAGCTGAATTACAAAGTGATGTTAAGATGTTAATGTAACGCTCAAAATACAACTTTTAATCAGTGAAAGTGATAAAAATGCTTGACCAAATTTCAAAATAACCTCACAGATGCTGAAAACCAAACAATGACTATTTTAAAATATTTTAAATAAACTTTATATGCCATTTGAAAGAAGAAAAAAAGGGCTACAAAACCATATGTCTGGAATAGCTCCACGACAGAAAGATTATTACTAACAATTGGCTTATTTTGTTTGTCCACGAACTTTTGGACCACCAGGTATGGGTAAAAACAATACTTAACAAATCTGCCAGACTTCAATGCTGTAAGCATGACCTTTAAAACTCTTGGATATGATTCATCTGAAAAGCCGTGGTATGCCAACAGTGAACATGCTTCCAACTTTATCTGCTCCAGCTCCACACTTCAAATCGGAGATACTCAAGTGGTGTTCAAGGATTTGCGAGTGACAGCCAACTTGAATGTGGCCAACCAAAACTCAGGTATTTTAGCTTAAAAATAGGTCACATATAATATGCCTCGATTAAAATAATCGGCGCTACTGGAATATACCCATCGCCCCCCCCCTCAATAATTTTTAGGCTTAGCTTTTAGGCATTATATCCTAGGCATTAGGTTCAGGGACAACCCGTACTAATTTCAGCATTAAAAAAAAAGTATGGTTTTTGGGGTACCTTTAAAATTATTAGGGGGGGGTATATTTCAGTAGCTTTTTTGGGAGGTGAGGGGTGTATATTCCAGTAGCGTCAAAAAAATTGTGTCTTTTAAGAGGGGGGGGTGTTGAAGGCAGTTTTCTCATAGTTAGGTTAAGCTACGTTTAAGCTAAACGTAGTTAGTCAGGATTGAGTCAAAATGACCAGTTTAGTCAACGCTAAAAATAGTCTACCCCCTCCCTAAAGTCAGAAAAAAACTTTGAATCGAAGCGTGTTATATGAAATAATCTGGAATACCGAAAAATTTAGGTTCACGTTTTAGTTCGCTCTTACAAAAATCGCTTTTAAAATCTAAATTTTAGTGCTCCAGACAGAATGAACAGTGGATAAAATTGCCTTTTTGAAAAAGTTCGGCTAATATTTAAATCTGCTGCCAAAAATTTGAATTATGCTGCCAAAATCTTTAATTCTGCTGCCAAATCAAATCTGCTGCCAAAAATTTGAATTTTGCTGCCAAAAATTTGAATTTTGCTGCCAAAAATTTGAATTTTGCTGCCAAAAATTTGAATTTTGCTGCCAAATCCATTTTTCTGCCAAAAATTTGAATTTCGCTGCCAAAAATTTGAATTTTGCTGCCAAAAATTTGTAATTTGCTGCCGAAATTTCTCGACCTATTTCCACAGCCTGATCTTAGTTCCATGTCCATCATTTATGATTTTACTTGAGATAGTTGCACCAAATGCTATATTTTTAAACTACTGTGTGAATTTAAATTCTACCTACGAATAAATTGTAAAGACGAGTTTTCTTTCTGATTTTATTAGAGATAATGACAATGCAAGAGACGTTCGTAACGACAACAACAAATCACTGCATATCTTAACAAATGCATAAATTCAAACACCGAAAATTCACTAAGCTTGTGACGGTCGGAGCTGCGCAGGCATTGTTTCTGACAAATTCGAGATTCCAATGAGCAGACAATGCAATGATAGCTAAAGAAAATTTTCGCTTGAAAAATCACTCATCATTTCACGATCTGACATACCTTGGCGGAATTCTTATGGAAAAGCAGCCGATTGAAGGAAATCGATCTCAGCTAAAAATTTCATTCTCAGTCACTTGGGCACTTTAAATTCTTTCTTTTTTACTTCAGCTTTGATTGCCAGCAAAAACTGCTTGTAGCACCATTTTGTCTCAATTGATAGTGCAAGGGAAATTAGACGAAAGACTTTATTGGCATGGTCGGGCGACGAATTCTGAGCACAGCAGGACAACTAAAAATTTTCTTCCTTTGTAGCTGCATTGATAGGTTTCGACAGTGTGCTTATATCCAACGATAGGCAACAATAGGCACTAGCCCCAACATATTTCAATAAATACTGAGTAACACAGATAACAAAAACTTACAGTCTCCATTCCTTGCTTGACCAAGGATTGTCAAAGAGCTTTTTCCAATCTTCCAACTCGTCATCTGCATCTGAACCTTCAAAGTTTTGGATCACGGCGTAGATAATTTCCGCAGTACGCTTTTTCGGATAAATGACTTGTTCGATATGCATCTGAAACAGATAATAAAATGATTAAGAGGTGAACGAAGATGGAAAAAATACAGATCGGCAACTAAAAACTGAATAGGGATAAATTGGCAGCAAATTTCAAATTTTTGGCAGAAAAATTCAAATTTTTGGCAGCAAAACTCAGATTTTTGGCAGCGAAATTCAAATTTTTGGCAGCGAAATTCAAATTTTTGGCAGCAGATTTGATTTGGCAGCAAAATTCAAATTTTTGGCAGCAAAATTCAAATTTTTGGCAGCAAAATTCAAATTTTTGGCAGCAAAATTCAGCAATTCAAATTTTTGGCAGCAAATTTGATTTGGCAGCAGCAATTAAAGATTTTGGCAGCATAATTCAAATTTTTGGCAAAATTAAATACCACCCAAAGGTTCTCTACTTGAAAATTGCCAGTTGAGATTGTCAAACTGAAGTCTTAGTCTTAGCGTCGGCAGGCATGATCCGTATTTTTGAGAGAAAACTTTTTTTTCGGCTCAAATATTGCTTTTAATAGCTTGATTTTTTTATAATTGAAAAAAACATTTTCCAAATTTATTTTTTTGCAGTCTACGCTGTTTGTAGCCAGGATTGCGTCATGGAAGACAAAGATTGTTTAAGAAAAGGTGAATATTGCTATGTTTCTACTTTTGAGTGCCCCAAATACACTCTGTCAGCCGAATCTTCTGCAACTTCTACATTCAGCTTCTTCACCCTGTCTATATTGCCAATTTTTTTACTTCCAATTGTATTGTGATCATTTTTCACAAATAATAACATGTTAGTTTTTTTAAATTAGTCTCATTTACAAACAACAACTCTTGGCTAAACTTTCTTATACAGACTCGGCTAAAAACGGAATTTTTCAACATATGATGCCGTTCTAGAACCTAAAACCCACGAGAAAAAAGTTTTTAGGCGGTAAAAGACATTAAAAAACTTCTTGTCTTGAGGGCAAGGCAAATCACCCTTGAATAGTACCTACATACTGCAGAAAGATGGAATTTTAACATAATTTTGCTAACTGCATAAACAAAACTGCCTATGGCATAGAGAAAGTCTGGTATGCATGCTTCTTCATGCACCTAGAGTCACTTTTGAGTGATTTGTGTCTAAGGTATGTCCCCCAAGCCGAAGGGGGAGACTTGAGAGTCTACTTACCTTAAACATGATTCCGAGCACATGATTCCGAAAAACTATTGAGCATAAAATGGATGTGTGGATGGAGCTGGGAAAAAAGACTATGTGAATGCATTTTTAGTCAATGGAGAAAAAGATCCTTTACATTTTCGATCATGAGTCTAGCTTGGAATCCCTACAAACCCATAAATAAACCCTATAAATAACCCTCTTTTTGAGGGGTTTGTTATGGAATATTTCTAAGGCTTAGGCTTACGCTTCGGTAGGCCATCACCCGTTAGGCAGTACTGATGGGGCTAGTTATGACCGATAGTCTTGGAATAATGTCCCAGGGGCTAAAGTACAGTATATGTCATAGCCGGAAATCTGCACAAGTCATGTTTTTTCAGCGTTTTAGCACCTAAAACATACAAAAAACACGTTTTCCGGCCCCGGATAGCCATTTTTTGAATTTTTTTTTATTAAAATGACCAAAACCATGATACCCTATACCCCACCCCATGGTCCATTAATTTTCATGTCACTTTGTTTGTGCTTTAAGTGTTTCCAAACACCCTATATCAACCTAAAATAGCCTCAGGAGTTCAAAAAAGACATTATTTTTGAATTCTGGTCAATAAAAAATTGAGTTTTGGGGTCACCTAAAAGTACCCTTTTTGACCAATTTTAAGGAAATTTAGGGCTGTATTGGAGTGGAAAGGGACCAAAAAGGGGTCACTTTTGTACAAAAAGAAAGATGTTGAACATAGTTTTGTTGACTGGGAACTACCGCATAAAGAAACTCTGGTATGCATACATTTTTTATGCATCCAGAGTCACTTTCGAGTGATTGGTGTCTAAGGTATGTGGGTGTGCGCATCTCAACCCCAAGCAACCAAGCCCCCTGCGCCCCCGAAAAGTGCGCAGGGGGCTTGGTTGGTTAGAGATGCGCGCACTCACTTACCTTAGACATAATTCCGAGCAAGACTCTTGATCAAAAATGCATTTAGATGCTCTTTTTGCCCAGCTCCAGTGACCAAAACATGGTAAAACCGTCAAATGGTCGAAATATCAAAAAGTTTTTTTCAACCATAGGGTGGGTATTATGGTTTTGGTCATTTTTACTGCTCCCGGGCTTTGAAAACGCGTTTTCTGTACCTTTTTAGTGCTACAAACGTTGAAAAAACATGGTTTGTGAAGATTTCCGGCTATGACATATACTGTACTCCTGCCGTCCAAGGTAATTCTGTGAGCGAATCTTTAACTCGCAAGCTCCCTGCGCCCCCCTAAAGGGGTGCCCCTCTCGGGCACAGGGATTTTGATGGGTTACAGATCCCTTTGCTTAGACATGATTTCAAGCAAGACTCATGATCAAAAATGCATAAGGGATTTATTCGCCCTTTCGTATCTTAAAAAACATGGTAAAACAGCCTATATACCCTTCAAAAAGTGGCCTCTATTTTGTCCTTTGTCCTCGCAATACAACCACATGGTTTTTGAAATCAGCGACATTCCTGAAATTTAAAATGGCGGGCGACACTTTTTCACTATGAAAATATTTCTTTGAATTATTTCTTATTTGCATTGAAAATCAAAATTTCATGTCTTAGTCTAGGAAAATCTTAATCTGATATCAGATAGTGCAATAAAACTCTCGATAAACCGCCACCCTTTTCTGAAAATAGGGTGGCGGTTTATCGAGAGGCGCGGGTCTTTACGGCAAAAGTGTTACCATTCCGAAAAACGACCGGTAAAATCAGAATCCTTGCGATATTTCGGATTAGACTGACGAATCAGGTTTGGCAAAATATTTCAAAAATCGAGGTAAAAAAGTGTCGAACCCAAGGTGGGAACGAACTTTTGGGGGTGGCGGTTTATCGAGAGTCGACTGTATCGCAAATGGTACTGCGTTCAAAAACTATGGTACTTTAAATCGGTCAGCGATAGATTGCGACATTTCAAATTGAAATAATTTAAATTGAGACAAGTCAAATTGAGGCGAATCAGATTGCGACAAAACTTCTCTATTTAAATTTAGAATTTGATTTTTAAACCCTTTTCGCTAAATGAATTTTCTCAATTTGAGCTGTCGCAGTTCGAATTTGTCTCAATTTGAAATGTCGCAAGCTATCGCTCGCCTTCAAATTAATAAAAAAAATTCGACGCTACTGTCATATGACCATATCATCCACCCCCCTCCAAAAAGGTACTGTAATATACTCGCACACAAAGCCTCCCCCCCCCCCAGCCCACCTGATAATTTTTCAGGTATCTCAAAAACCATACTTTTTTTTAGTACGGGTTGTCCCCGAGCCTAATGCCTAGGGCCCAAACCCTAAGGGCTAAGCCTAATTCTTAAGCCTAAAAATTATTTTGGGGGAGGGGGCTTTACAGTAGCGTTTATTGGGGGGAAAGGGCGGTGGGAATATTACAGTATCGCCCAAATCTCAATTAAAATTAGTGATTTGTACAATAGAAATAAAAATTTTTTGGGAAAGAAAATTCTGCAGTGAGAGAATACGTTCAGAACTTCGCTCCAGAATGACCAAAATCCATTAAAAAAAAATTGTTTTTTGGGGTTTAATAAAGGGAAGCAAAATTTTTTGCTAAAAAAAAATTGCTATCAGATGCTCTCGATCGCTCAGGATCCCATTTTGAACCATTTTAAAACACCTCAAACTACACTCAACCCTGTCCTAAACAATTCAGACCTGAAAAAAATTTCAAGTGCTTCTGGTCACTCTGGAGTAAATTCTGACCAGTTGAGCGTGTTTTCCGACTGGAAAATCGGTTTTCAATGAAAATTTTGACTTGAATTTCACAAATGACCGATTTTACTGAGAAAAATACTAAATTTACTGGGGGAAATCAGTATTTTGGGGTGTGTTTTTAGTTACAGCCATAAATTTATCGTTTCGGATAAACTTATCGGCTTTGCGCACCACGGCTTTTGGCTTCGAATAAAAATTGGGTAAGTTCAGATCACAAAAAAGTAATTTAATATAGTAGTTGGACTGTGTTGATGTTTTAAAAAAATTGTTAAAAAATTTGACCAAATTTATGTCCGAGAATACGCTCTGTTAAGTTCATACGTCTACTGCCCCAGATTCTCCCAAATCCCCAAATGAGCACCACTAATTCTTTGTTTGGTGCCATGTCTATGAAGTTTCACATTTCAAATATAATTATTAATTTTTATTTATAAGCAGTGGAAAATCAACAACAATAAATTACACTTATACAAACATTTTTGTACAATTTTTACAATTCTTTACACATACACAATAAATTATCTAAAGAATATTTAAAGCTCTAATCCACTTCCTCAACAGTAGGTCCATTGTGGCCTGCTCCTCTGTTGTACTCCTGACCACAAGAGGAAGAAGCATTGTTGCCTGGTTGTTGATGTAGTTTGGCCATTACTTTGGAGCACTGTTGCTGGACCTCATTCAGTTGGTGCTCATACTCCTCCTTGTCAGCCATTTGGTTGGAATCTACCCATTTCAGAGCTCCATCCACCAATTGAGTGCATTGCTCTTTGTCTTCTGCTGGAAGCTTGTCTCCATAGTCGCTGAGGGTCTGTTTGACTTGGAAGAGGTAGGCCTCCAACTTGTTCCTGGCCTCCACCCTCTCTCTTTGCTGTCTATCCTGCTCTTCATACTCTTTGGCCTCCTGCAACATTCGCTCAATCTCTGCTGGAGACAGACGACCTCTCTCGTTCTTGATCTGAATCTTGTTGGACTTGCCAGTAGACTTGTCCACAGCAGACACATGTAGAATACCATTGGCATCTAGATCAAAAGTCACTTCTATTTGGGGCACTCCTCTAGGTGCTGGAGGGATGCCAGTTAGATCGAAAGTGCCAAGCCGGTTGTTGTCTTTGGTCATGGCTCGTTCACCCTCAAACACCTGGATACTGACTGCTGGTTGGTTGTCGGAGTAGGTGGTGAAGATCTGAGAGGCTTTGGCAGGGATGGAGTGGTTGCGCTCAATGATCTTGGTCATCACGCCTCCAGCTGTCTCAATGCCCAAAGATAGAGGAGTCACATCCACCAACAACACATCCTTGACTGTGCTGTCCTGAACTCCTGACAAAATGGCTGCTTGCACTGCTGCTCCATAAGCCACTGCTTCATCTGGATTGATGGACAAGTTCAGGTCTTTGCCATGGAAGAACTCCTTGAGCAGTTTCTGCACTTTGGGAATGCGAGTGGAGCCACCCACCATCACTATTTCGTCAATGCTGCGTTTGTCCAGTTTAGCATCTCTCAAAGCCTGCTCCACAGGTCCCAAGGTTTGGCGGAACAGATGGGCACACAACTCTTCAAACCGGGCTCTGCTCAAAGTGGTGTGGAAGTCGATGCCATCACATAATGAGTCGATTTCAATAGTAGCTTGGGTGGAGCTGGACAGAGTGCGTTTGGCTGCCTCACAAGCAGTTCTAAGCCTTCTGAGGGCTCTGGGGTTGTTGCTGATGTCTCGGCCATGTTTCCTCTGGAACTCTGTTTTCAAATGGGCTAGAATGAGGTTGTCGAAGTCCTCTCCACCCAGATGAGTGTCTCCAGCAGTAGATTTGACTTCGAAGAGAGAGCCTTCAGCAATGCTCAGAATCGAGACATCAAAAGTGCCTCCACCCAGGTCAAATATGAGCACATTCTTGTCGCCAGTCAACTTCTTGTCCAGACCATAAGCCAGTGCTGCTGCAGTTGGTTCATTGATGATTCGGAGAATGTTGAGCCCAGCAATAGCACCTGCATCCTTGGTAGCTTGACGCTGGGAGTCGTTGAAGTAGGCAGGCACAGTGACCACTGCATCTTTGACTGGATGACCCAGATAGGCTTCAGCGGTCTCCTTCATCTTGGTGAGCACCATGCTGCTGATCTCTTCTGGTTTGAACACTTTCTTTTGGCCCATGAACTCCACTTGAACAGCTGGTTTGCCGCCTTGATTGACCACTTTGAAGGGCCAGTGCTTGATGTCCTTCTTGACACTGTCATCATCAAATCGTCGTCCAATCAGTCGTTTGGCATCAAAGATGGTGTTCTCAGGGTTGCGAGCCACCTGGTCTTTGGCACCATCTCCAATAAGTCGTTCTTGGTCAGTAAAGGCGACATAGCTGGGTGTGCATTTGTTGCCTTGACTGTTGGAAATGATCTCAACTTTGCCGTTCTGGTAGACCCCGACACAAGAGTAGGTGGTGCCAAGGTCAATTCCAATAGCTTTGCAAGACATAGTTGGGAATAGTAAGTTAAATACAGTAGATAATAATATTAATTGTTAGCTTGGTTTGAATTGAGGCAAGGGAGTGAGGGTGTGCTTATATACTGTTGGGAGGCAGTCTTTCCATCCCTTTCTAGACCATTCCACACTATATGTGCTATTTCTCTAGCCGTCTGGCTGTTTCTAGAAGGGAATAGAAACGTCTTCTTCCTTTTCTCTTACGGCCTCTTTTCCTTTCTAGAAAGATCTCGCAGGAAAAGGAGGATTATACTGCTAAAGAAAGAGTATGTTTACCGCTTTCTAGAAATTTCCAGTCCCTTTATAGTATATTTAATCATTTATATATCAAATTCAAAAGTAAAGAAATAAAAATTTATAAATCAGCTTTAAAAATTATAGTTATTTTTCACAGTCAACCTTGGTTTCTTTTAAGTTTGACATTCCGCCCAACCTTTAATTTTCAATACAAATAACTAAAATTACTGGAAAGCGTTTTGTAAAAAGCTGTGTGGCTTTTGATAAACATTACTATTCACATGCCATGTTTTCTCTGATTAGCCGTACCCTTCTAATATGCCACCCCGTCGACTTTGTGGGCATATATTTTAGCCCAGAGTAAATATATTCCAAATCTGTTTTTTTGCATTTTCTTGACTCCCACCAATTCAACCGATTACTATTTTTAGATTTTGGATTTTAAGCGAAAAATCTCAATACCACCTCAGATTTTTCTGATTTTCGGGCATCAAAAAATAGGCAAGCCGGTTAATTAGATAAAGTACGGCATAAATTTCATCTTACTTTGCAGAAGACTAAATACGCTTTCTTTTTATTTTTAAAGGGCCATTGCCGTCTCTGACAACGGTTGTCCGCCGCCAATTCAATTTTTTTCTGTATCGTTGGATTTACGTACGATTTTTTCAACTTGATTTCTAACAAAACTATACCTGAAATTTAATTCTAAGCATTGTTTTGTTAGAAACCAAGCTGAAAAATCCGTACAGAAGTTCAATGATTAAGCAAAAAAATTAATTGACGGGGAACAATTTAAAACAGGTGGCTATGGCTCTTTAATTTTTTTTTTTTTTTTGTTTGGTTTACTGCAAAAAATTCATTTTAAATTTAGGTGTTATTTTTAGATCACGGAATTTTTTAAAAAGAAGACGAAATCTTCGGCCGGCCAGTCCGAGCCAAAAGCCGAAAACCGAAATTTTCGGCCGGCCGACAACCCTACTCACGAGCTATTTTAATTACGATTTTGAATTTTCAAGGTAGTTATGATTCTTATTGACTTTTTTCTGTAGTTTTTGCTTGTAATCCACGTTTTTGGGACAGGACTTGGGATTTTGTACAGGACAATTGACTGTCCCGATTTTGACCGTCAGCATACTTAGACAAATTTTTAAAAGTTTTGTTGCCATATTACATAGTTGAATGTTGGCGACATTTTTATACTAAAACTTCTAGAAAAAATGAGATCTAAATTTCAAAAAAAAAGACGCTGACTCTGACACGTTTCTCGTCACCAAGTGAGTGCCTTTTTAAGTTGAAATCTAAAAGTTTTTTGTTTTTATAGAAGTTGGGGTACCGAAACGTAGCTGCCATTTAGGGCTACAATGTTGCACCAAAACTTACAAAAAAATAAAAAAGCGAGTTTAAAAAATTGGTCAAAATATGCTGATTTTAAAAATTGTGGCGGTCAATCGTCATATACTCACTTTTTTGCCCACTGAAGTGTTCCGTATCTGCCGTATTTGGCATGACTTCGTAACGCTCATAGTTAACAAGTTAACCATTCAGGTTTGATATTTTGACTTTTGAGACAGTGTAACTCATTTTTTGATGCGGAACTTGGTGTTGGTGCATTAAAAAGGTTAAATATACAAGTCTTTAGCTATCTAAAAAGTATAAGTTTGCCTGGGGAAAATCAGAAAAAGTTGGCTGCATGCCGTGAACAAGAATGATTGTCATGCATTTTGGTCAACTATGCTTTGTATTTTTTACTTGGAAGGCCTGTAATTCAGTTTTAGTCGAATTTTTCTATAAACCCCTAAACCCCCTTGGGACCGAGTGAAGGTGTATGTTATACCGAATGGTATCTCATGCAGAGGGTATGTTAAAGAGAAGTTTGACTGTATACAGAACCTCAATACTAATGTAATCTTGCCAATACAGTGGTACGCGAGCAATGGTAAGTAGTTGTTGCCCAGGTAGTAGGGGATGAGATAACCCGTGAAAATGTGCTTCAAACCTAAACGCTTTCCCACAGCTGGGAGGGGGGGGGGTGATTTGCCATGCCTTTTTTCTAAATGATAAGAGGCGCCATACGGCGCCTGTACATCTTGTATTCACATGTTGTTGATTGTTTTCGGTGTTTCACTTTATCTAACGTTTAAATGACCCGATTCTAAGTAAAATGTGTTTAAAATATATCGCTTTAAACAAAATAAACGAAGAAACAATTTTGATACGATGACCACCATTCAACAACACTACTACTACTGCTGCTGGGTGTTTATCTAGACAATTTGATTTCTATTCTTTTTTCTCAGCTGCTTCCTCTGTTTTCGTAGATTCCACTTTATTTGGTTTGCTATCCTCTCTAGCTGGAGCTTCTGTGCCTGCCTCAACCACAATAGATTCGTTGATTTCATTGTGGTCTTCACCCAACTTTTGTGGTGGATCTATTGTATCAACAGATTCTTGCTGTATTTCTTCATCTTTTTCTGCTTCTAGTATTTTTTCAGCTATATCAGACTGATCAGGTCCATCTGACAGTGGACTTTTGCCCTCAGTTTTTGGTTCTTTATCAGCATCACCATTGCGCTTCTTGTCCTTAAAGTAGGCCTTGTCTCCAGCATAGTTGGACTTTCTGTTGTTGCTGTTATTGATGTTGTTGAAGCCGAGAGGATTGCTGCTTTGCATGCATTGCAGTGCTGTAGAGAGCAAACTGCCGTAGTAGGGCAGATGGCCATTTTCCTGTAAATATCAATTTATTTTTTTCGACCGATCTTTCTAGCTGGCAAAATTGAAGTCGAGTCCGACGTTTTCGAAAATGAGAATTTATCTCAAATTTGAGAAGAATTCTCAATCTGACATTTTTATTCTTATTTTTTGAAATATCTGGTCGAGCCTGATATAACCGCAGTGCGGTGACAACACCCTTCAAGCTCGCTCCCGCCTAGGGTCCGACACTTTTTCACCCAAACTTCGATTTTTTTCCAGATATCTTCGGTCAGTGTAGTTCAAAAAATCACAAGTACAGTGAAACCTCAACATAAGAGCATCCCCCAAGACCAACCCGAGGTGCTCTTGTATCAAAGGTGCTCTTATATTGGGATCGACTTTTAGTATACGACCACCGTTAGAAAACAGGCCTGAGATGCTTTTATAACAAGGGTGCTCTTGTACCGAAATCCTATTATATCCAGATTTGACTATATTGCGATTTTGCCTATTGTTTCTGTCAAGGACTACAGTTTCGCCAAAAAGACTTGCAGTTTTCAATATGACCGCACCAAATTTCAAAAAAAAGTCTCGTTATATTAGGAACCGCCGATCTTATTGGCGAAACTCTCGGCAATGACAGAAACGATCGGTAAAATCGAAATTCTTACGATTGTTAAGACTAGACTAGCCAAAGCCCACTAGCAAACTAATTTGTAATTTGGGTTAAAAGCAGGGCTCGGAAATTAAAATTTTCAAATAAAAGACATTTTGGTAAAATAACGGACATTTGATCAAAAAGTGCCATTTTATCCAGTGATTATTGACTTTTGAGTAACAGAAATAAAGATTTTGACCTAAAATCTCAAAAATTCTAAAGATTTCAGATCTCAAATAAAGGACAAATCTTTAAATAAAGGAAGTTTCCGAGCCCTGGTTAAAAGAGTTTCGGACCCTATGCGGGAACGAGGTTAAGTTGGTGCCGTTGTATCGGGATTTGACTTTACCCTTTTTCATCCTTTCTCTTCAAAAAAGTCGAACCTTAGCATTATTTCTGGTGATGACAACAGCATTATTGTGGTAGGTGACGTATACATTTAACATACGCTCATTGACCACTTGGTTGACAGGTTTAGCCTGGTCCAGCCATGTGTTCCTGAACTTCTCATCCTGTAAACCCATCCCCATTCCGCCAAATTGGGGCGGCATCTGAGGGAAGGGAGGCATGCCTGGCATAAAGTTGGGAGCTAGGGCGTGTGGTAAGAAGTTGGCTGGAAGCGGCATCGGACTTCTTAGATAGTTGGCTGCAGGGTTGAAAGCAACACAATGCTTGTCCAATTTGTTTTCTGCTTGGGTGGTCGGATGCAAGCCTTGGAACACTAAAAAAATTAAGTATTTTGAGGATCACTTGACTCAAAAGCTCAAAATCTCACTATTTTGAGGAGGACCAGCTGGATTGAACACGTATCGATTGTTAGGCATATAGCCCTGCTGTTGCTGAGCAGCGTACATGGGGAAATTAGCCCCACCCCCAGCTGAATATGGTCCATTCGCAAAATTTGGGGGTTGAGGTGGTAGAATGGTGGTCTTAGCTGGATCATTGGCAGCATTTCCAAATCTTGGAGGAGGTTTTCCAAAGCTACGTCTATTGGGGTTGTTGGGAAAGCGGTTGCCTTGCTGCTGCTTCTGTTGTTGCTGGATGGAGCTGGAGGTGTAGCCGGAGTCATGCAGACTGTTAGCTTTGATGGCAGCCGAGTGCTGAAGGTATTGTAGATTTGGATGAATGATTCAATAATTTTTATGTAGGAGAACTAACCAAGCTGTTGGGCCCATACATGTAAGTATTGCCTCTGTGCATCCCATTCATATCCTCACCCCTTCGATCGCTACCGCCGCTCTGGCGCTTGCTAAAAGAAACAATAGCATAAAAAAGAAATGACTCAACACTTATTCAGGATTCCCCTAATACCTTTTCTGTTTAGTGCCATTCCTATGCTTAACCTGCTGATTTTCTGATTTTTCAGCTTCATCGCTAAAAGAAAAAAAACTAGTCATGAATGTTAGCTGCCCGGTTTAAAAAATTTTGAGTATGCAGCTAAAAAATTTATGACCTATAGGACAAAAGTACGGTCAAACCACTAGGAGACACCCTCAGTCAAGTCCAAAACTTTTTTTCATATGATTTTCGTCGGTGTTATCCGAAAATCGCAACGATTCTGATTTTATTTTTAGCTTTTGTACATGAAAACAACTTTGTCAGATTTTTCTAGACAACATAACTGCTGTTTTGCTAAAAAGTCATGAGATCCTTGAAAAAATTTCGGGTTTATATCAAAGGCCGCCGGCGTAATTGCAGAAGGATAAATCTTTTTTCTGCCCGCTTCTGGCTTTTTTTCTGCCCGCTTTTAGCTTTTTTCTGCCCGCTTTTTTGAGTTTATGTTAGAAAAGATTTTTCTGCCGCTTCTGGCTTTTTCTGCCCGCTTTTATCTTTTTTCTGCCCGCTTTTTTGAAAATGATTTAACATAACCCCAATCTGTGATAACTTTTTTATTCTGTGCAGCTTTAGTACGAAATTTCCTAAGGAATTCGAATTTATTTACAGAATTTCGAAAAAATTATTGGCTGCTGAGATGTGACCATTTGTTGCATCTAAGAGATTTTTATGCCCAAATTCTGCAAAATGGCCAAAGCTGGACAGGTAACAGCTTTTTTGAAATTCTGTAAATAAATTCGAACTCCTTAGGAAATTTCGTATACAAGGGTTGCTCAAAATAAGAAAAGTTATCACAAATTGGGTCATTTTCAATCATTTCAAAAAAGCGTGCAGAAAAGCGGGCAGAAAAAAGGTAAAAGCTGGCAGAAAAAAGCCAGAAGCGGGCAGAAAAAAGTCTCGTCCAATTGCATAACTGTGATTATTTCCAGAAACGACTCGTAAAATCGAAAATTCTTGTGATATTTTGGACTGCAATAACTTCGACTTCGACAAAACATCACAGAAATCGGGGCAATCAAGCTTAGGACTCGGCTGGGAGTCGAAATGGATGGATGAAATCTTTTCGGACCCCAGTGTATCTAATGCTGGGCCATGTTTTTGAAAATCTCCCCTGGCCCACTTCAAAACATGCTTATCTACTACCTACATTTGGCCGTTGTTACCATCCATATTCCCACCAAAATTAGCATTGTTGTTGTTGGAGCAGAAACGAGTTTCTCCAGAACTACAGTTGCCATTTCGCTTGAGCACATCCGCCCAGCTTATGGCATCCGAGCTAGGCATTTGCTGAGTGATCGACTGAGCTGCTGAGGGGTTCTGAAATTGTAAAAATTCAATATTTCACTAGCAAAGGTTCATTAATTACCACATGAACTGGTGGCTGTGGGTATTCACTAGCATACATGTTGCTGCCAGGCATACTGGAAGTGTTGCCAGAGGCTTGCCGAGGTGTGTTACTATTGCCATTATTGTTGTTGTTGGCAGCAGCATTATTGTATTTAGCCTGATGGGACTGGGGATGTACGTAGCGAAGAGGCTGCTGATTTTGTTGGCCCTGCTGCTGTTGATGATAGTTGGTGGGCACGCGGTTAGCTCCGGAGGTGCTAGCATACTTCTGACCGTAATGCTATAATTAACGGTTGGATTAAATACCACATTTATTCTAATAGAAGACCATCCCCCCGCCCCCTTGATTCAAAATCGTCTTTTCGGCATTGGGTTTTTGAGCCATTTTAAGAGCCTTTTCCTATGCAAGTTACCACCTATTTTGTAGCTCATCTCACTGGCTACAAAATAGGTCGCGATTCGCCCGTAAGCAGTCTTCAAAAAGTAGGTCAAAAATACAATGCCAAAAAGACGATTTTAAATCAGGGGGCGCTCTTCTATTAGAATAAATACGATATTAGATTGTCTCTAAGGTTCTTATCGGTTATCCGCACCCCACTTACTTTTTCCACAAAATAGTCAAGTTACATCATCATCATATTTATTAAACAATGGGGTGGGGTGCGGATAACCGATAAGAACCGTCTCTAATTTCTAGTGTCATTTTTTATTCTTCTTTAGTTGTTATGCGAGATAAAAATGTTAATATTTTTTCAAGCTAAAGCATTTGAGGCGTTGACAAAAAGTTAAATTAGCAGAGGGAAATACTCCTCTTTCACTGTACTGTTTCAAACCGATATAAGTTTTATTAGCCCTTTTTAAAGGAGCGGTGCTGGGTATTCGAAAACTATATGCGCAAACGCAAAATTTAAGTATTGTTATCGTAGCCAATATTTCTAGACGCCGAAAAAGTGAAAACTTGAGAAACGTCAGTAGATAAAGGTTCAAATGAACGAGATATCTGTCCATTGATAACCAAACTGAAGAAAACTCAGCAGTTGCTATAATACTGCAAACTCTAGGCGTCAGAGTTAAAAAGCTCGATTTTGACATCCCTCACAAACTTTAGGGTCAAATTAAAATTCATCATTCGCCTGTGGGTATAAGTGCCAGCATGCTTAGAAAGGAATACGTATTTCGTTATTTGCTGGGTTTGAGTGGTGGACGAATGGTTAGAGAAAAATCTCTCTTTGGTATTTATTATCTTTCATTTGTGCTACCGTATTTTTATTCTAAAAGAAAGACCCCATTCAAAATCGTGTTTCTGGCATTGTGTTTCGACTCGTTTTTTAAAGACTGCTCTTAGGCAAGTTACCACTCATTTAGCAGCTCATCTCACTGGCTACAAAATGAGCAGTAAATAGCCTGTGAGCAGTCTTCAAAAAATAGGTCGAAAAATCAATGCCACAAACACGATTTTAAACAGTAGGGGGTTCTATTAGAGGAAATACGGTACTTTGCGTTAGAGTTGCCAAATTCCAACATTTTTTGACATTTCAGAAAGACAATCCAATAAAAGACTTATTTTTAAAAGATGGTTGCAAAAACATCTTTGTATTGTAAATTAGACTTTATTCGTGCAAATTTCCTTGTTGTCAAAGGAAAAAATAGTGGAATAATACCAAAAAAAGTTTCACTTACATTCAGATTAACACGCCCCATCTGCTGCTCAATTCCAACTGCCTCGTGAGCATTTGGAGGGGAGAAGCCGCTGGTTGCCGAAGCTCCCGCAGCAACTCATCCACTGAGGCAGATTGTTGGAGCTGGTTGTGAGCTGCTGCATTCTGCTAAAAAAATTACTAATCTAAATAGACCAAGGATATATTTAAGCCACTAACCCCTTGTTCAGTTGTCCAGCAATTAGCCGGGTATTCTACTGGAGTACCTCCTGAATTGGAGATGTGGTCTGGAGAGATCTTAAGATCTGGCGGGATGGAAGAAGTGGAAGACACCCAGCTGGCTGTGTAGTTGTCCGAATTATTGTCAAACACCGAGGAAAGTTTGGGAGTCTTGGTAGTACCTGAAAAAATTCCAATAGGTTTCTTTGAGATACTTGTCCCAGTAAATTTAATAATGAAAATTGTAATAAAAACATATAAATTGCTGGTAATGCGAAACTTTTGGGGTATAAACGGCATAAACCACAACATAACAGCGAAAACACACCTTTCTGGGACTGATGACCAGGCTTAGGTGCTTGTTGTGCCTGCCCTCCTGGGGTCATGCCACCTGTAGAATCTCCACCAACATAATTTTTAATAGGCTGCCCCACAGGCTGCTGCTGAACGTATGGATTCACGTAATAGTTGTTTCTATTGTTCTGAGAGTGGCCCATTTGCATGTAACTACTGTTATTGCTTGCTCCTCCTCCTCGTTGCTGGCCTTGTTGCAATTGGGTATTGGCTGAATAGCCCAAGTTCTTGGTTTGTTGCTGCTGTTGAAGAGGAGGTGGGTGGACATAGCTAGAACTGGTGGAGTAAGCATTGAAGGGCGCCATCTGAGCTGAAGCCATAGAAGCTGCATACCCTACCTGGGGGCTCTGCAAATGCTCAATTTTTTATAAATACAAACAGGTTGCAAATTTTGATTACCTGATAAACTTGACTGTTGGTGTAGGCAGGTTGGTTACCGGTGGCAGCATAGCCGTATTGGTAGAATGGCTGACAAGCAGCAGTCGCTGGATGAGTGCTATAAGCAGTGCCAGTGTAGTCAGTCATGTCCACGGCATACATCATCTGAGGAGCAGCTGCCGCTGGATAACCTCCATACATGCCTTCCATGGTCATCGGAGTAAAGGCAGTATTGGCTTTCTGAAAATTTTTTGAGGTTGGTCATAAACTCAGACTTGTTATGTTCATGTTTAACATCGTTTAAAGGCCTCATATAACGCGCCTCTAAATAACTTTTTGGTAATAGTAAAGATTCACCACCCACACCCCGCCAGCGCAAAATTTACTTTTCCTCAAATGGAAAAAACCTGTAAATTCTTGCTTCTCATGGTCTGTATAGGTAAAAAATGTTCAACATCTTCTTGTGAATGGGTCCTCTATGATTAGTGGCCCTTTTGTCCTTTACCCTCCAAATACTTACCTTGGGGGGAGGGGGGGGGGGGTTGCAAGTAAATAAAGCCAGTAAATTCTGTGCTGGCTGGGGGGGGGAGGGATTCTGTACCATAGCTGACCTTTATTCCGACTTATTAACGACACCCAGTCATCCTGAGTTAGATTTCGCTCCGTCAATAAGTGTAAGTTGATAATTATAGAAATTTTTCATAATATACGAGAAATTCTACAGCTTTTCAGGCTACAGTTGATGATGGTACGTAATCTGAATCAGAAAAGTGAGCATTTTTGGTAAGTCAGAAAAACCCATAGGACAGAAAGTACTTAAAAGATTTTGTGCGGCCATCAGGCAGGAAATATTTTTATAGAGGCGCTTCACATATATGTCAAGCCAAAAAAGTACCTGTCCATTCTGGTGCCAAATTTGGGTTCCATCATCTCGCTGATTGCTTCCAGCTGTCCCATCCTGTTGCATGTAGGATTGCAGAGTAATGGCCGAGCCGCTATTCTCCTTGTTGGCCACACCTGCAAAAAAACAAATTCTCCGAATATTTACTAAAAAATCTACCAGCCAAAATTCTAACCAGTATTGGATGCATAGCTGTTTCCATCCACTACCATCATAGTATTATTGCCCAAGCTGTTGTCAGCAGCTTTGCTCAGAGAATTCTGCGTGGACTCACCTCTTTGCTGCTGCAGCTCCATAAGCAACCAGAAATCAGACTAAAATTGGAGGAAGTGAATAAAAAATAGTAGCAGACATGCAAAAAATGTTTTAATCTGATCTAATCTGCACCACTCCACAAAATCAATAGACTGTAAAGTTGCCTAAAGTGTTGTTGTGCTATGCCAATGAATCGATCTGTTTTATATCAAATTGAACACAAACTCTAATTCTACGTCAAACAAAATGGGCAAGCAACTAGTCATTTTTGGCACAACACTATTTTTTGAATCTTCTTTTTATTGCAATGAAGTTTGAAAGTTTGTTTTTTGAGTCTTTCAAATTTGCTCAATTTTTAACCAAATTTAGTTAGAAAATTGAAAAAATGGGCGAAAATAAACATCCTAATAAATTTTTTGGTATTTTCATTTTCCGCCATTTCAAAAGTCGCTGTTTTTGAAAAGGTGATGAAATGCCCCCAGTCGGGCTCGAGGGCTGAGTTTAACCCAAAAGTGGATCCGGTCAGGGCAGGACTGGCCTGACTCAGGGCTTTGCCCTGACTAAACCTAAATTTTTCTTATTCTAGGCCAAATTCTGTGCTTTTTTCTAATGAATAGCTAGTCTTACAATCCACAATATCTGATGCGAAGATTCTACACTTCCGACCGCAGACCCTAATTAGGGACGGTCAGGGAAGAGCTATATCTCACAGCAGGTAGTTTTGGATGATTGATCCGGTTTGATTGAATTTATCTTATCAATTGTAGTCTTGATCCAAATGAAGATCCTGTTTCCGGTAATCTTATCTATGAGTCATTTTCGTTTTCGAATTTCACTTGGTTGGTTGAGGTCTCGAAAGAGTGTCTTCAGCGTTGAATATCCAAAATGCTCAACGTAGATTGTACAGAGAAAGGACAAGACGGATGCAGGAGGCGGCAGACGAACCGAGAGCCATCCCATCCAGTGCAAACGCCCATACTTTGTCCGAAAAGTTTGAGAGTCTGGACTATGAAATTGTTGAGAACGAATTGGTTGGCTGACTTACTTATATATTATTTAATTTTTTTTATTCTTTTGCAGTATAGAGCAGCAGAGTCTGATAAAGAACATCAGGTAATTGCACTAATAGAAAAGGACGACCTGCGACTCGCTACAAATTGTGACTCGCTACTGCGACTCGCTACAATTGCGACTCGCTACAGATTGAATTTTCTAATGTTATGTGGGTACAGATTGTTGTACCAGACCAATTGTTGGCCGCTTCGCGGCCAAGACCAGCACACTCCACATTGCAAGGGATAGGGGAACATGTAGTACATGTTTTGGGTGAAATGGACAAAAAAGTTAAATTGTAGCGAGTCGCAAAAAGTGTAGCGAGTCACAATTGTAGCGAGTCGAAGTTTTACCATAGAAAATGGCTCAAAAATCGTTTTCTTGTTTAACAATAGCTAAGATTGAGACCAAAGATGATGAAATATCCCCTAAGGTTGATGGCCGGGTTTTTATTTAGAGGAGCATACCAGCGCGTTACACTGCTAAATTAAGGCGGGGACCAGTAGTTTTTCAAAAAATATTCAACTCAAATCTAATTTTATGACCTTATCGTACTTTTAAAAAGTAGGCAGAAAATTTTATCGGTATCAGCTAGAACTATTATAGAAAATAGTGCATGGGAAACAAATTTCTGGTCGCCGCCTTAATTGCAGTTTAACGTTCTGGTATGCCCCTTCAAAGGTATTACCAGGGCAGGGTTACATGGTTTTTCAATTGACTAGGGTGAGTTTCAGGGTATGGTTCTACCACGAAATTGGATATAAGCAGGATTCTTGGTTCGAAAACTTGATGATTGAGTTCTTGGCAGTTAAAATTTTCAAAAGACGAGGTTCCCGTGTAAGTGAGAATTCAACCTATAGTGGTTTTTTTCCTTCTTAACTTCTCTAACCACTAAAATATTAGGTATCGTGAAAAAATCACTGAGACTTTGTGTCCTAGAAGTCATTATTCAGTAAAGTCCATCTCAATCCAAAGCCAATAAAAAATCGAAAAATATCAATATAGAAAATCTTTGCAGCAAAAGCTTTTCCGTCAATCAGTTGATCGATGGGTGGTCTGTTTCCTGATTGGCGTGTGCACCGCAATTGTAGCTGCATTCATCGACATCATGGTTTACTACAGCTCTAAACTCAAGTTCCATTTAATGATTAGTTCTTGTAAGTATCTTTTGTCCAAACTCAACCCCTTATCATTTTATAGTGGTGTCCGTATGCGAACACCAAAGCATCGGAGACGCCGGCTGTATGTGGATTGTGCTCAGCGCGTGGGCTGCCTACAACTGTGTACTGGTGGCTGTAGCTGCTGCTTAGTACTATTCGTATCACCAGCTGCGGCAGGTTCTGGGATCCCGCACATCAAATGCTTTCTTAATGGCATCCAAATCCCTGGAGTGGTCCGTCTAAAAACATTATTTGTCAAGGCTGTTGGTGTGGCCTGTTCTGTGGGTGGTGGTCTGGCGGCCGGCAAAGTATACTTTTTTCAACAAATTAACAGATTGGTATAAATGGTATAATTGGTATAAATTTCAGGAAGGACCAATGATTCACTCCGGAGCTGTTGTCGCAGCTGGAATCTCCCAGGGTATAAATTTTATGGTTTTGCATAATGTTCTTGGCGTATTCTTGAATTTTAGGCAGATGCTTGACCTTTCCTATGGACTTCCGCATCTTTCGATACTTCCGCAACGATCGGTTGGACTTTCACACTCCTGTATTTGATTATAATACCATTTTAGGGAAAAAGAGACTTTGTAAGTGCTGGAGCAGCTGCTGGAGTGAGCGCCGCATTCGCCTCACCAATAGGAGGAGTGTTGTTCAGTTTGGAAGAGGGGGCCAGCTTCTGGAACCAGAGTCTTACTTGGAGAATGGTATTTTCTAGTTGCTATAAAGTAATTTCCATACAATGCTTCAGTTCTTTAGTTCTTCTCGGCCATGATATCCACATTTACTTTGAATTGTTTCCTGAGTGTTTTCTACGGCCGTGCAGGCTACTTGTCGTGGGACGGACTGGCCAATTTTGGTGTTTTTGATGTGATTTTCAGATTTTTTCGATAGACGTGAAGGTAAAAGACATGCCCAACTTTCAATATTCAGAACAAATCAGCTTACGCTCTGTGGGAACTACCTTCTTCATGATCATTGGCATACTTGGGGGACTGCTAGGCAGCTTGTTTAACTACCTTAATGTGAAATTGTCTATATTTAGAAAGAAGTTGGTTGATTTATCAAATTCTTGTCATAAAAAATATCCTTTAAACTTGATTTAGCTACGTGAAAACCAGACGGCAAAAATTCTTCGAATGCATTCTAGTGGCTGCAGCATCTGCCTTCACTGGTTTCATCACCCTGTTGTTTGTAGATGACTGTAAACCCATAGGGGTGGACCCTAATAAGACTGAAGTGACAAAGGTTTTATAATTTGCCATTGTCTAAATTTACAACTTTTAAAACTTCAGCTATGGTGTCCCAAAGGAAAATACAGTGCTGTGGCAAATCTGTTTTTCCAAAATGTAAAATAAATTTGAACCTAATGCAATAGAAAATTAACTTTTTTTAGCCAGAAGAAAGTGTAAAGAGTCTTTTGCACAGTCCTATAAGTAAGTAATTAAAATATTATACAATCGAGTCTAGATACAGTGCGACCCCCTAAAGTTCGTTTCCGCCTAGGGTCCGACACTTTTTTACAGTAGCGGACAAAAAAAATTGAACACATGGTTACATTTTATAAATCGTGAAAGTTTTGGTATTTTTCATGCGTGTTGAAAGTTTTTTAAAGGCAAAGATGTAGCATTTTTCTTCCTCTTTCAAATGCTTAGTTCAATTTTTAATTGTCAGGCTTTGAAATCGTTGTAAATTCATTTTTCTGATACGAGTCCATTTTATACCCGGACAAAAAAAATTGAACAGGCAACCGCAATAAACAGAAACCGCAATAATCTCGAAAATTCATTCATTTAACACTATTATTTCGTAGCCCTGTTTCTTAGCTACAATTTGGTGGGTCAAACTTCTATTTTTGATAATTATGGAAAAAGTTATGACCATCAACATAAAAGTGTCAATTTCTAGTCAAAATAAAGAAAAATCTAAGGAAAATGACTGTTTAGCCACATAAATAATAGCTTTTCTCAAAGAAATGTCGGTGAAAATATGACATCCATTGCACCATTCGAAAGCTCTTTGATTTCTCTACAAAATAACACGTCGACTGTTTTTTAGAAAAAATACAGGGTTGAGAAACGGACAGTTGAATTTAGACAAGACAAAAACGCTAAAAATAAGGCAAAAAGAGGGGTTTTTACTTTTTGTAACTTCAACTGTCCGTTTCTCAACCCTGTATTTTTTCTAAAAAAACAGTCGACGTGTTATTTGTAGAGAAATCAAAGAGCTTTCGAATGGTGCAATGGATGTCATATTTTCACCGACATTTCTTTGAGAAAAGCTATTATTTATGTGGCTAAACAGTCATTTTCCTTAGATTTTTCTTTATTTTGACTAGAAATTGACACTTTCATGTTGATGGTCATAACTTTTCCCATAATTATCAAAATAGAAGTTTGACCCACCAAATTGTAGCTAAGAAACAGGGCTACGAAATAATAGTGTTAAATGAATGAATTTTTTGAGATTATTGCGGTTTCTGTTTATTGCGGTTGCCTGTTCAATTTTTTTTGTCCGGGTATAAAATGGACTCGTATCAGAAAAATGAATTTACAACGATGTCAAAGCCTGACAATTAAAAAATTGAACTAAGCATTTGAAAAAGGAAGAAAAATGCTACATCTTTGCCTTTAACAGAACTTTCAACACGCAGGAAAAATTCCAAAACTTTCACGATTTATAAAATGTAACCATGTGTTCAATTTTTTTTGTCCGCTACTGTACATCAGTTTTTGAAATCTTTCGCCAGATGTTATTCGACAGTCTGATCAGAAACGTCGTAAAGATTCTGATTTTACCAATTTTTTTTAAAACAAAAGCGGTCTCAAAATAGTGCGACCACTTTCCGAAAAAGGTCCTCGAAGGGTCTGTTAAAAAACCGAAAGCTGAAAAAAGGAACAAAAGAAAGAATATACCTAAGCCGGAGTGAAGGATGACAGCATCAACAACGAAGGGAGCCAGAATTTTAATTCGAGAACAGTGGGTATTTACGGCAAAAATTTTGCTATTTAAAAAAGAGACCCGTGAAATCAGAATCTCTACGATTTTTTTGATCAGACTGTCGAAGCATGTTTGACACAATATTTCAAAAATTAAGGTAAAAAGTGTCGGAGCATAGGCAGAAGCGAACTTTTGGGGGTCGGACTACACCGAGACTCGACTGTATTGCAAAGTTTTTGATCTCTTTTTTCAAGTTCAAATTTTCAAGTTTTCACGCTCACAGTACTTTTTACATCTGTAGCGATTAGGTTGGAATTCGGTCAGTTAACCAAAACAACAATGTACTACAAAAATCTACTAAAAAACTGAATTAAATCGCCTTATCAACCTAAAAAACTGGAAACCAGAAACCGTTTTTCAACCGATTGGTCGAAAAAAGTCGACTGAATCTTACTTTCCCACTAACAGTCAAAAATAAAAATTTAGACTCGTTTCGAGCATCTACTCTTCTAATATTTGCTATCGAATATTTTGTGCTTACCCTTTGGACATATGGGTATGCTATTATTCGGTACAATGGTGCCCTATTTCTCAGAAAATAAAATGTTTAGTTTGTCGGTGCCAGCGGTATATTCATTCCTTGCTTACTCACTGGAGCAGCTTGGGGTCGTTTGTTTGGAATTGGAGTGGAATATTTGTTTCCTAATTTGGTAGATTTTTTTACAATTATTCTGTCAAAATTCTCCAAAAATATCACATCGATGTTTTAGGCGGGCATTGATCCAGGAAAGTACGCCTTAGCCGGAGCAGCTGCCCAATTAGGTGGTGTGGTCAGGATGACCATCTCATTGACAGCAATTATAGTGGAAGCTACTAAAGATATTTCTTTTGGTCTTCCTATAATGTTGGTGTTGATGATTGCCAAATGGGTGGGCGACATATTCAATGAGGTTAGCCAATTTATCAAATAAAAGTAGCAAAATAACCGCTCGAACTGTAAAATGTAAACCCTAACAAAATTTCACTTTTAAAAATTTTCCCATGTTTTTTCGATGCGCTGAATGCAAAAATCTTGCGTATAGCCATCCCTGTGATCGACTGCGAAAGTTCCAAATTTCAGATGCCTTGGTTTGCCAAGCTGATTTTCAGCTATTTGAAATACAAAAAAAAGTCAGAAAAAGTCAGGTTGGGGAACCAAGGCATCCGAACATCAAATTTTTATGGCCGCTCTAGGGATGGCTATACGCATCGAAAAACATGGAAAAATGCTAAAAGTATAAAAAAATTTAGCGTTTTAAATTTCCCAGTAATATATTATAGGAAAAATAGTGTAAAATTGCAAAAAATATAAAATAAAATTTACAGGGCCTTTACGATTCACACATAGCCTTGGCGGAAATACCTCTATTGGATGGCATGCACCCAAACTATCTAGGAACATCCTAGGCAGAAATGTGATGCGTAAAGATGTGGTTGCTTTAGAGCCAATTGAAAGTGTAGGCAGGATAGTGGAGATCCTCCGTTCCACCAAACACCACGGTTTTCCTGTAGTCGACCAAATAGATGCGCCTACCACTGAAGCCCACTACCCCAATTATGGTCATTTGAAGGGCTTGATTCTGCGATCTCAATTGATTGTTCTGCTCAAAAAGAGACACTTTTCTGTGGATTATGAGGGCAGAACTCCAGCTCCAGGGGCTCAATCAGTGTCTTTGAAAGACTTCAGACAAGATTATCCAAGGTTTTATTGATTTTAGGGTATTTAATTAAAACGCATATTTCCAGGTATGAAGGACCCATTGCTGAACTGGGACTGAGCAAAGAGGATGAGAAGTACTGGATTAACTTCAAAGCTTTTCAACACACATCCCTCACAGGGTGCCTTTGAATGTCTCGCTGGACTCCATATTCCGACTGTTCAGAGGTTTGGGACTTAGATTCTTGTTTGTGGTCAACGATGAGAATAAGGTGGGTTGAAGTTGAGAGTTATATAATAATTAGCAATCAATTTTGTATTTTCAGTTGCGAGGTATAATAACACGTAAAGGTATGTTTGTTTCGGGAAAAATTATAATTCAAATTTCTTTCAAAGGCGGAAAGTCAGTTAAAAGATTTTTTTGTTTTTATTGGCTCTTGCATCGCTAGCGCCTCTTCAGTTGCGCCTTAGTCCTCCTGTTGTTTTTGATTCGTGGCTGACTTAAGCGCTGGGTGGGCTAGCGTAAGACGAGTGAAACAATTTTTTTTTTTTATTTTTTTTTGGTGAAATATATTTGATTGAGCCTTAACGTATGCAGGCCGAAAAAACCACAGGAGGGACTAAGGAAACATTAAGGGGAACGACACGAAAGCAATTTCTACCTGTCTTACTGTGTGCGGCAGTTCCGATCTCGTGAATTTGTAGGCTCACAATCACTCAAAATTTTCACCTTAATCTCAGTTAAGTTTTTGAGTGGTCATGTGTTTGTGACATTGACAATACACTGAAAAACACAGTAAAAGCAAAAAAAATGCTTCCCGATAATTTTACTTTGTGAAAACATGGATTACAGTCAAGTTTCGATTTTATGGCACCCCTCAAGTTTATACCATTCTAGGGTCTGACACTTTTAAACCTCGATTTCGAAGTATTTTGACTAATGTGGCTAGCCAGTCTAGTCTGAAAATCGCAAGGAGTTCGATTTTGACGAGCCTTTTTTTTGTAAATAGTAACAATTTTGCCGTAAAGACTCGCGGGTCATGATGGCAAAAATGTGGTCCTTTCAAGAAACGTTCGGCAATTTTGGATTCTGTGCGATTTTTCTGATAAGGCTGACTGAAGACAACTTGCAAAAGGCTCCAAAAAAAGTTTCGGGCCCTAGGCGGAAACGAACTTGAAAGGATGCCGTAAAATTGAGACTTGACTGTATCTAATATTTTGTTTACTTATCTTTTGGTCTGCAGATATTGCCCGGTTCAAGGAGAGACGAGTAAAGAAAAAATACTTGGTTCACGAAGTCTACATATCTCACTTTCACAATTGAAGCTTATTTTTTTTGATTTTGTCGTTGTTGTAAAAAGCCAGTAGTAACAGTGTAAATGCAACTCAACTGCTCGCTAGTCCACATTTTCCACAACTTTCAATTTATACAAAGATGTGTATAAAATAACTTGCAAACCGTATTTCTTCTAATTAAAAGCACAGGTCCGTTTATTTTTCAACTTCCTAAAATATGGAAATTGTCAATCGAAAATGGCCTTAACTCTGAAATTCTAGTCAAAAATAAAAGAAGGGGGGGGCGCGTTAATTATAGGGGATGCTTTATCAGAGGCAATACGGTACAAATTTTTGTGCTGCAGATATTTATAATTTTTTCTCCTATTCATATGTGTGTCTTACTGGTTGCTAGAAGGTTGCTCATGGTCAGTTTTTTTGACCCAATATTTTCCAATCAGTCATTTTTATTGAAGATTTGACGGATTTGTATTAAAATCCTTCCTATTCATAATGAAATATCAAATATTTTAAAAATAAAACACTTTGAGAACAAAGGCTGTCTAATGTTTCATAAATACAGCTAATGAGAAAAAAGTTGGGTTAAAAAACTGGCTGTGTGCAACCCTAGCATACATGTTTGATTATAAATAAACCATACTTTTACATTTTTATTGCTAGCTTGTAAGAGAGAGCACTAGTCAAGAGTTGTTTTTCGAGCTTAGTGATTATTTTGTGTGTATTTCTTTTAAAAAATTTTAAACCATTTCAAATGTTTTAGTTTCACCCACAAAATGTGGCCTCTAAAGCTCAGTTTTTTGATCTCGATTTTGTTTTGGGCAGCACAATTGCTCTATCCGACTGGTCAATTCCTTTGGAATATTCTGTTGAAGGTCACTTATTGGTTTTTTAACATTATCAAAGTGAAATTTGTTTAAAGATCTCAATTCCAATCCCTTGGAAGCATTCAAATCCGCAAATGATGGATGGCAACTACAGTGGCGAGTTACTTCACCTCCCAAAAACTTGGAAACCAGTTTGAAGAGTGCCCTTCAACAGTCTACTTCCATACCCAAAAGCCTTCTTATAAGATTAGAAGCGGAAAATTGGAGAGTAGTAACCTCCCAGTAAGTTTCCTTGGATAAAAAAAAAAAGACTTTGAAAAACTGAGATTTCAGTGCCTATTTTTGCTGTCCAACTTGTCACATGAGGTAGCGCTGACCTGGACCCAGAGCGTCAATTTCTGCACTCCATGACTGTTTTTCCAGCAATCTGTACGACATAAGTCAAGCAGAAGCAGCCGCGAAGTGTGAACAAGAGAGCAGTGCAGCTCCTATGAGACTCTCCGTGCATGTCACAGTCAACTCCATTGGAGAATTGCCTGGGTAGTAGATTTTTAAATACACACATTTTTATTTATGGCTTTTGTTTTCAGACCAGACACTGCATCCTACCTGCAGAGAATAGAGATGAAAAAAGTCTAGACAACATGGCGCTACTCAGGACAACAGATCTTTCTTGGCAAATATGTTAGTTTAAAAATTCTTTTTCCCTATTCATCAACCTAAAATGGAGGTGCAGTCGAGTCCCGATAAGCGGGCACCCCTTCAAGTTCGTTCCCGCCTAGGGGCAGACACCTTTTACCATAATTTTGAGGTCTTTTGGCGAACCTGATTTGTCAAACCTCATTTAGTCATCATTAATGTAAGGATTCGGGTTTTACCGTTCGCTTGTAAAAAATTTCAAACTTGCACCAGCAAGACCCGCTACTTTCGATATACGGCCAACTTTATTTTTTTTTCGAAAAAAGTGGCCTTATTTGGTGATCCGCCGATCTTAGTGCCAAAAGTTTTATCAGATGGTAGAATAGTAATTGCTACGATTTTCGCAATCAGGTTCGCCAAAAGATCTCGAAAATAAAGGTAAAAAAGTGCCGGTTCTAGGCAGAAACGAACCATGTGCTTGCCTCAAAACTGCTTTTTATGAGAAAATTTAGGAGGAGGAGTTGAATAGTGATTTTGATGAGTTGGAAGATGAAGTAGATGTAATCGAAGAAGACATTCGTTTACTAAAAGAATTTATAGACTTTTTCAAACAACTCGAAAACTAAAACGAAATAATGAAAGTGAAGTATAAGCAATAATGATTGTTTCAGTGGATGTATATAGTGCCAGTGGTCATTTTCATGGTCGTCTCAAATGCTTTCCAGGGAGATCAACCGCAGGGAGAATAATATTTATATGTGATTTTTTATTTATATTTTTATATAGCTGTTGTTTTTTGCTGTTGTGTATGTGTGGACAATGAAGTTTTGTTTGCTAAAATTAGGTTAAACACACAAGCAACTTCTATTTCAGTTTATTTAGGCATAACAATTTATTCTGACCTGAAAACACATTTTCGGATCAATTTTTTTTAAGCAAATTCACAGTCAAAATCAACATAGTGCACACCCCTCAAGTTCGTTAATTTTTGAATTTTCGCCAGCTCTGTTTTAAAGTTTGTCCCTACGTCTCCGCTTTGCCAATAGCTTTTGGAAAACCGATTTTTTCTCTAAAAAAACCAAAAATCTATACATTTCCTTCTATTTTCAAAAAAGAGTACACAATATTAAGGTTTTGCTTTTTCACAGAAAAAGCTTTGGGTTTTCGAAAAACGATCCACAAGCGTATTTAAGACCCGGCTAATTGAAAAATGAGGAAAAAATAGAAAATTGAGATAAAAAGTGCAGAACCTGAGGGGCGTACACTATGTAAAGGTTTGACTGCGTAAAACCCACCAAAGTCCCCCTCCTTTAAAGAGTCTGAGTTCTCCAACCATTTTAGGCTTAGAAAGTTCTACTCTTCGGCTAGGGAGGTGCATTTGGGGTGCTGTCGTTTGACTGTATGGAAAGGAAATCAAGCGAATTTCAAATTTTTCGTTGGAGAATTGCCTAATATATTTTATTTGATGCTAATTTTTATTTCTACTATGACTTCAACATTTTGAGATAGAATGTTCATTGATGACGAAGCTATCCCGAAATTTTGTGGAACCTGAAATGTGACCTTGGTCAAACAGAACAATTTTTCGCAAAAATTGTATTTGCAAATGTTTTTCGCTCTGGTTTTCCTCACTCTGTATGATCCGCTAATTTACCTTTACCCCGAGCAGTCAATTAACCTTTACCCTAGCACTAAAATGTACTTTTTTCCGCAAAAGTCTTTATAAACTGATTATTTTTCGTTAAGTTTTTTATTATACATATTAAAAAAAACAATTTTTCATGCAAATTTTTTTAATTAAACTTTTTTTTTTGAAATTGCCTTAGTCCCCAAGCTAAATTGACTGCCGGGGATAAAGCTTAATTGAGTGTTGGGGTTAAGGTAAATTTCTCCGTATGATCTTCTTTGCCATCATGTTTTTTACCACAATTTAAGAAAAAAAAGCTCTAATTTTTCAATAATTAAACCTAATGAAAGCACCTAAAATAAAATCTACAAAAAATCACCACAACAAAACCCTTTGAGTGATTAACCCTAGGTTTGTATGTGTATTTGTGTAATCGATCACCTGTGTGTATTAATACTGGCGATGCCCTCGCCCACTCCAGAAGAAGATCATATCAGTGGCTCGACAACAACCCCTTAAAATAAAGAATATTAATTGTGCTTGTTCACAGCAGTAAATAATATTATATATATTCAAGGCTGTTTCTCTCATATTATTGGATTATGCGCAATTCCTAACACATCTTATTTCCTCTGCATTTTCACACAAATAAACCTAGTAGCATTTTATTGCCCTTTTGGATGGCCAATTCCCTTGGCTTTTTGTGGACTGGTCACCCAAAAAGCAATGTGCTGTCCACTTTCTTCTTCCTCTCTTATTTTGTTGGTCTACACCAAATATAAAAAATAATGGGTTTTGAGGACAAAAGACGTTTTTCTTTTTGCTTCTCAATATTTTTTAAAAAATGTATGGCACTGCTAAAATATTTTGTTGCTAAAATATAAAGTTTTGAATGATCGACCCCCCCCCCCTTTTTTTTGCTGGTAGAAATACAGTCAAAGCACGATTAAAGACCCCCACCTCAAGTTTGTTCCACCTAGGGTCCCGCACTTTTTTAAGCTGATTTTTAAAGCGCTTTGTCAATTCTGTTTCAACAGTATGGTCGCAAATATCACAAGGATTTCAATTTTGCCGATCCCTTTTAAAAACCTGAAGTTTTTGATTTGAAAAAATCAAAGCCTTGATTTAATAATCCTTTGTTTTAAAAATTAGAAGGTCGTTAAATTGAGCTTTTGCTTTTTAAAAAGCAAAAACTTCAAGTTTTTAAAAAACGATCGACAAAATCGGAATCCTTACGATATTTGCGACCAGAATGTGGAAACAGAACTAAAAAAACTTTAAAAATCAGCTGAAAAAAGTGTCGGACTCTAGGTGGGAATGAACTTGAGGTGGAGGTCGTTAAATCAAGGTTTGACTGTACCGTATTTTTTCTAATTATGCGGCAACCCCCTAATCAAAATCGTGCTCTTGGCATTGTGTTTTGACCCACTTTTGAAGAATTCTCTCAGATAAATACTCATTTTATAGTCAGTGAGGTGAACTACAAAATGAGTAATAAGTTGCCTAATAGAAGTAATCGAAAAGTGAGTCAAAACACAATGCAACAAACAAGTTTTTTGAATTCGATTGCCACATAATTAGAGAAATACGGTAATCATACTTTGGTTTTTTTCGCAAACCAAACCATTTTATGCCTTTTTGCGCCCAGGATTTTACATCAGTCATTTTTTTTCTGCTTAGGCTTAAGCGCAGGATAGACCAGCGTATGTTAGGATTCTTGGCACTATTCCATTGTACCCCCCCCAAAAATCTATTCCAGTGTACCACCCCCCCCCCCAAAATAATGACCTATTCCATTGTACCCCCCCCCCCCCAAACCAACTTTTTTATATGCACTCAAAAACCATTTTTATGTAATAATTTTGCCATAAAAGGACCATAAAATCCATTTAAGTAGGGTTCAAGGGCTGTATTGGGAGCGGAAGGGACAAAACAGGGCCACTAATAAAAAAGGGTTTAAGGCACTCTCAAACCCAGCAACTTGGGGTCCACACTAAATATATACGTTTGAAGGCACGTCAAACCAGCAACTTGTGGAGGACCCAAATACATAAGTACTCAAAAGCCTCTCAAGGGCCATCCGGGTGGGTCCCGAGGTAGTTGTGCTGAGCCAGGACCCTGAGAAATTGAAGATGTTGAACATAGTTTTGAATACTGGGGCCTACTGTATAAATACTCTGGTATGCATGCTTTTTCATGCATCCAGAGTCACTTTCGAGTGATTTGTGTCTAAGGTATGTGGGTGTGCGCATCCAACTCCAAGCTCCCTGCGCCCCCGAAGGGGCTTGAGAGTTAGAGATGCGCGCACGCACTTACCTTAGACATGATTCCGAGAAGTACACTTGATCATAAAATGCATATAGAGTCTATTTTTGCCACGGCCCGAGTTGAAAAACATGGTAAAGCAGCCAAAAAAAAGTGGCCCCTGTGTTATTCCCTTCTTCTCCCAATGCAGCCCTTGAACCCTATTCAAATGGCTTTTCTGATCCTTTTATGGCGAAATTACATAAAATGGTTTTTGAGTGCATATAAAAAAGTTGGTTTTTGGGGGGGGGGGGGTACAATGGAGTAGGTCATTATTTGGGGGGGGGGTTGGGTACAATGGAATAGCGGCGGATTCTTTTATAAAAATTAGTCGGCTTTCTAAAAAGCATGAAAAAATATTTCTGGCTCCCGACATGTCTAGGTGGATAAATTCAGTTATCAATCCAAAAAAAACATCTGTTCATCTGATCCCAAAACAAGTTAGTGTAGTGAATTAGTGTAGCAGTAAGGGTCATTTCTGCTGCTGCTGCTGTGGATAATAATATCTCCTAGTTTGTTTGTATTACTCCCTTTCCCCTATATGGTTTGCTTGCACACCTTTGAATGACCGCTTGTGCTCCTCTCCTGCACATACATTCCATTACAACGAGCAGGAGCACAAGGATCAATGAAGTATTTGTTGCTTTGATCTGCTACATTATTCACTCCCTATTTTTTTTGATATTTTCAAGTAAAAACACACTTGGAAAACTTACTTTTTAAAATTTGATTTAATTTTATTGAAAAAAATATTGGTTATGACAGGTTTCATGAACCTGACCAGGTCCTGCCCTGCCTGTTTTTTTTTCGATTTTTGATTAAAAATCCTCGATTTTGAAAGGAAACTTTTTTTGAAAAGTCACCCTTCATACCAAAAAATTTTTAAAGATCAGATTGAGGTCAGGTCATAATAATTCCTGTGAGCTGAAATGGTGCTTTTTTGAGTATATCAGGCAGAAATTTCGCACCACTTGGCTACTTTGACAAATATCTCAGCGCACAAGTATTATTTGAATCTGATCTCAACGAATTCGGATTTGGGACAAGATTTCGGTATCAAGAGTGACTTTTCGAAAACTTTTCTTTCAATTCACAGATTTTAATAAAAAAATCGAACAAAAAGTTTATTCACGGGCGAGAATTGGGTTGGTCCCTACCTGGGTCATATTTTGGGGCGAAATCCTGCCTTAAAATCCGACTGGAGAGCGGTGTATTTCATTATCACTAGAAAATTGTGTCTTTGGCTTTAAAAAACAGATCTAAAATATAAGAAAAGATCTGCGTGTGGTTTTTTTGTTTTTTCCTCTTTGAAAAATTATCTTTTAACAATTTAAGGTCATCATCATTTAAAAGAGAAAGGATACTACACACAAAGAAACTCTTCCTGTTTCCGGTTCTCCTATTATTTTTTTCTTCTCTAATTTTCTAACATACACACTTTTAGACCTTAAATATTTGACTGCATATTTTTCTTATCAATTTTTGCCAGAATGTATGTGTTTCTAATGTACTGCAGTGAAATAGTTTTTTTTCTAGGCACTATAAAAATTGAAGTTACTTAGGGATTCAAATTAAAAGAGGATGTTCCGGCTAATTTTTAGAGTGTCAATCCATTCTCAATTTTTAACCATATTTTTGAAGAAATTTTGCGATTCTGAGGCTACACTCGGTATTCGGTGCCTCCCAAAACACCCGAAAAAATGTTTTTTCGGTGTTTTAGCACTTTTAGCGTTAGAAACATGTTTTTAGAGACTATTTTAGAAAAAAAATTCGACTAAAAATCGACTTTTTGCCTTGGGGGACCAAGGTAAACCATTCTAAAATGGTACTTAGAGACCATGAAAGATAGAATTGAACAGTTTTGAATACTGGGGCCTACCGCATAAATAAATTCTGGTATGCATACTTGTTTTATACATCCAGAGACACTTTCGACTGATTTTTGTCTAAGGTATGTGGGTATGCGCATCTCAAATCCAAGCCCAAAAAATTCAAAAAGCGTGAATTGAAAAAAGGGCACAAAGTAACTCAAACGCCCCTATGCCAACTTTAATTTTTGCGGCTGATGCAGGTGGATAATTTTTGATTCAAACCTCCTGAAATATTAACAATTCGTACTTTTCAGGGAAAAATAGGCTTGAGCGAAAATATCTAATCTAAACAATCGGAATTTCCATTTCTATATCAACCTAATAAATCAAAAAAGGCAAAAACAGAGAAACTAGGCCAAAATAAAAACCCTATTTCCATCGATAACAAAAAGGACCCTAATCAATTAAACAAACAAAAAAAAAAGAATTAGTATGCCCCCTTATTCCTAATACATTTGCCCACTCCAAACATCACACTAAACACCAATTACAACGGTTTGCTTCTAGATACATGCACACACACCAAAATTAAAATTAGTCATTATATTTTCGTAGCGACCCCAATTTCCACATTTTCCCCAAAATTTAGTAAATTTATGGTCAAAACAGAGCTTGCTGCAAAATATTTATGTTTATTCCCAGATTTATTCTTAGCCTTTTTATAGCGCCGCTGCGCCACGCTTGCAACTGAATCACCTTCTTTTGTGTATACCTTTGAACAAATTCTCCAGCTGCTAAATTCTTCTTTTCCGACGTTCCTCCACTCTGAAAGAGGAAGAAAAGAAGAAGAGCAGCAGACAACCAGAAGAAGAAGATATTAGAGGGGCAAATGAACTGAGAAAATATCCAGCCTCTATTGTCCATGGCGTCAGCAACATCCATACACCACCCCACATCACTTGTTTGGATTTGGTGAGCAAGTTTATAGGGTTGCCTTATTAGAATGCTCGATTAATTCTTCTCCTCTTCTTTATTTGCAGAATGGAGATGAGAAGACCAGCAATAGAACTGATTTCAACTCATTTGAACATCGGAAGGAATCTGCTGTGAAGCATTTGCACAAGACTGTGGTCACTCTCAATAACAATACTAGCTACTCTCCAGGTAACGATTTTGATGGCTATTTAGGATACAGTCAAACCTCGATAATCCGCCACCCCAAAAGTTCGTTCCCGCATAGGGTCCGACACTTTTTTTACCCGGACTTCTGAATATTTTTGCTAGTTCTGTTTTGACAGTCTGGTCGCAAATATTGTGAGGATTCCGATTTTGCCGATCGTTTTTCAGAATTATAAAAATTTACCTCTAAAAAAGTAAAACCTCGATAAACCGCCACCTATTTTCAAAAAAGGGTGGCGTTTATCGAGGTTTTGCTTTTTTAGAGGAAAATTTTTTATAATTCTGAAAAACTGAATCCTCACGATATTTGCGACCAGACTGTCAAAACAGACTAGCGAAAATATTCAGAAATCGGTGTAAAAAAAGTATCGGACCCTATGCGGTAACGAATTTTTGAGGTGGCGGATTATCGAGGTTTGACTGTACTTCAAATACCATTTTTCTTCTAATTAAAGGGGGGGGTAACTTTATATATACGCATCGCCAATTGTCGAAAGTTCAAGTCCCTCTGGGGTTTTCAATTTACTCTTTAGTAAGTTAGTAACTCCCCGGCGTTAAAAAAACCTGTCAGCAACTGCCTCAATTTTGCGATTTTTGGCAAATGAACACCAAATGAAAGGAAACCAGCCAAATGATGCGTACTTAGTTTCCTACTTAGTTTCTTAGTTTCATATAGCCTATTCATCAACGAGTTTAGTGACTTTCTAGAGCCATAATTTCATGGAGAACCAGCTAGAAATTTTTACACACTAAAATCACTCCAGAAAATAAGATAGCTAGCAAAGGTTTGACCAGGGAAGAAAAGAGTACTGTTGAGGGCTAGGATTTCGGTATTACTTAGGAACTGACTTTTTCGCAAATTTTTGCATGATTTTATACAACCTTATACTAAAAATGACGCCAAGAAGCGAGGCTACATTTTGAGCGTAAGGTTGCAAATGAGTATGTAAATGAAAATTGCGAAAAAAATGTTAGTTCCAGGATACTACCGAATATTTCTGGATAGTCTTATTGAGGATGGCATCGAAATTCGATGATCGAATTGGACATCGTGGAAGGTTTCAAGCTCCAGTAGGTGTGAAATCGTGCACTAATGATCTTGTTGGGTAGCCAAGAGTGTGAGGATCATTTTGACATTAAAGTTGTAAAAAAAGGAGAAAAATAAGGTGTGCTGCCAGTGGTAGTCGAACCTGTGACCTAGGGCAATGCGTATATAAAGTTTACCTCCCCTCTTTAAGTCCTCATTCCTAATAGAGCTTCTATATGAAAGGGATTTCAAAAAGAGGTCTGCCGCTAATAGAACCTTTGATGCCTTCGACCCCGCATGCGTGCATTTTACTTTTTTTGGCTTGTTTGACAAATGTCCAAGGGTAATTCTTCTTTTTAGCGCCAAACTCGGAACCCCGATCACTCCTAGACATTGGGCAAACAAGCCAAAAAAAGTAAACTGCACGCATGCGGGGCCGAACTGCGCACTATTTTGGCCTAAAACACAAACGCTTATCCAGTGCCCCACTGATTGGAAATAATTAAATAATCGGAAAGCTGAACAATAATAAAAATTTTCCTTTGCTGATGGTCATCAAATGTTTTGCCAAATGAGCAAACCTTGGGGCTGAAATAAAAAGCCAGGAACTCTATCATAAGAAGCACGGTATTAACTATGGTTTTCAGTAAGACAATCCGCCAGTGTCACAAGCTTGAGCTCGATAGCAAAACCTTTGAACAAAGGTGTCTCATTTCTAAATTTTGCGTGCAGATTTACTCAGATGGTGATGAACAACAAACAATGACCCCTTGCTTGGTTGTAAATCCTGATCCTATTGCTAATTCTACTGATGAAAAAGGTTGGTCGAAGTTTTTTTGAGAAAAATTTTATCAAAAATCTAAGTTAATTGGTAAAACCTTGAAATTAGCGAAAAAGGCGGGAGATTTCAGTGAAATTATTTTTAGTCGAAATGATTGTATTGTATTTTGTATTTATTGCAGAGCCAAAAAATAAGCATTAACTGTACACAGGTTTGTTGTTACGAAAACCAGAACTACTTTTACTTGTTTCTTTTGTTTTTGCTCATGCTCTGGAGTAGCAGGACCCACTTTAAAGTGGTCATTTGCAGGCCAGAAAGTATAGTTCCAACTAGTTTTAGCCATATCATATTCAAAACCATTTCCACCTTTATCCTCGACGTTTTTACTTCTTCCAGTTTTATTTTATGTTATGTTTTTTTATATTTTTTCAGAAATTCACTTTTCATTATCTTTTCACCCATCACTTGCCAAATTTACCTTGTTGAACCGATAATCCATGTAATACTAATCCTTGTAATTGGAAACATATAGGAAGTACAATACTTTGCGCACCCATATTTTTCGTAAGATAAAAAGATGGTGTAAGAGGTAATCTATCCCCTCAAAAATAATTAGATCACATTCCTCTTATTGTTGTCCTCTGCTTCTGCCAATTAACGCAATTTGGGGTAGTGTGCATGCAAAGCGTTTATGAAATCATGTTTTGATATGTAAAAAAGGGTGCGTAAAAGATGCAAAATTATGTTTTACATGGCTAGCTAACACCAAATTACTGCTTCTTTATGATGGTTGGATTCAAAAAGGGGATAGCTAATTAGTCGCATCTCTTTGATGATTGCAAATGTTGCTTAGTTTGTGCAGGAGATAGTGCATGGTTTGTGGTAACAAAACGAGAATAGGTTCCTTACATCGCTACTACTCGAATTTGACTTCACTTTAGTATTGATAACCTGAAGATATATAGCTATTAAAGTCATAAGTGATGGTGAAAATATTTTGACTCCATCCAACAGAGGGTTTTTTGCCTTAGTTCCCTGCTCTTTTGAGACTTTTAGGCTTTAGGCTAAGGCTAGAGTGTGCCAACCACGCATTTTAGAACGGACTCCAACATATCTTAGACTCATTTTTTGAGTTCATCCTAGCATACGCTGTTATACTTCTGCTAAATCTAAGCCTAAAAAATAACACAAAAAATCAACAGAGGAAACCAAGGCAAACCCTTTCTTTTGTTGGATAGGGCCAGTATTTTAGGACTTAAAACAGTCGCTATTTAGTAGAAAACCCTAAATTTTGGATTATTTATTTTTGTACCATGAATTTCTATTGATCTGATTTTCGAATTACCCTATTATGGATACCGTGGTTGGCTAGACTGCGCGTAGATGACCATTATCCCGTTAAATTTCAGGACCTAAACCTTTGATAAAAAATCTAAAAATTGCTTTTTTCAATATGTTGAGATCAGGTTAAAATACATTTAGGAAGGTAAGATGTACCTCTTTAAATAGTCTGAAGAATATCTCAGATCTTTGAAATTTATTTTTATCTGATCTTGTCAAATAAAATTCAGGAAGACATTTCGGTATAAAAATTACTCTAAAATTTGTTCCAAAAGTTTATAAACCTCAATCCTTCTTGATCTTTGCTATTTTTTCGAATTACTTACCAAGGATTTCAAAATGTGATTGCAGTCTTTAATTTCGCGGATGCCTACAAGAAAAGGTCATCCAGACCACTAGCATTATCTTCTAACAATTACTACAATAGCAATACCAACCATTCTGCCTACCCTCATCATCAATATTACCACTCCAAACAATTCCACCTTCACATCACCAGTGTTTGTGGTGAGCAACTGTGCTCCCAACCCAGTATGTGTGCTGGCCACAGCCGATGCCCCAAATAGCTTATCTAATGCCCGTTCCTAACCACATTCATCCTGCTACTAACAACTTCTACTACACCCTTCCTCAACCTGGTTTGGCAAGCTCTAGCTACAGAAACTCCATTCGCAAAAGGAGCAAACCCCAAGTTCTCTAAGCAAAAGAGGAACCCTCAGAAGCAAAACTGACAATTATGGGTCATTAGATCGCAGGCATTACAAACAGGATCTTTGGATAGAAGAAAATGTCAGCAGGTACAAGTATCTCTCAGCCAGAGATTTTTTAAAAACGGCACTTTTTTCCCAAGAAAGTGTGATTCCTGCATCCCAGAGCCAGACTATAGTCTATCTGAAGAAGATGGTTCTTGTAGTTCTTGTGACTCTTGTTCACATTTAAAAGTCAGATTCTCACTGCCTGCTGGAGAATTGACTCAACAGCGAAAGTCTTCTAAAAAATGGCTGTCTCTCGATTGAAAAATATTACAAAAAGCTGAATCCTTTTAGCTTTTATTCTAAAGACTCTAACAAAAGTGGGGAAAAGAATAACAAGGATGGGAAAACACAAAGATCTAGAAAAAAGGAAGAAAAAAAGCATTGTTGTTGGCTCTCGCACAAAATATGAAGTAGGAGGGCTCCCGGACTTGCTTGATCGACAACAGCACCAGCCATACTACCAACATATTGTGCCGATTAGCAAAAGAAAGAAACTTCCTGCTCCTCCTCCCCCTCCACTCCATATTTGCAAGATAATAGAGAGGGCAGCAGCAATTGTTGCAATGGAGAAGCAAGGTCTATTACAAAAAAGATAGTATAAATGCTGCAAATGGTCTATTTGTGAGTGATGAGATGACTATGCTAGCGGACATTTCAATTAACTCAATTGTATTTGAAAGCTGTGACAGTAGTAGTTGCAGTGAACAGGAGGAGGATGATCAGCTAATTGACCAGCTGCACTATGGAGGTGTACTCAAGTGAGAAGTAATATGGATTTTCATGAATTGCTCAGACATTTTAGCTTTTTGAACGATTTAATTATTAACACACGACCAATTATCAACTATCAACAGTATTTTGAAATTTTCACCCTACTAGCAAATATCGACCTTCCCCATTTTCTTTTTAGTAAAAGTACCCGAATACATGTCCCCCCGACATTACTTAGTCCTTGTTTACACACGCTGGGATACCTAAGCCTAAGTTCTAAGTCTAAAAATGTTGTTCGGTAGTTTTAAAAGATCAGATTCTTAGGGGGGAGGTGTGTATTCGCTAATACACAAAATTTTTTTTTTTGAAAATAATCCACATTCTTCGAATTTTATTATAAAAAGCCACTTTTGGAAACGAAATGTCTATCGTAATTTGAATATGTTAAGGGCTAGTTGAAATTGTCATCGCTTGCTTACATTTGACCATTTTATGTAAAATTATCAACGCTAACCATTATCTGGTCATAACTCAGTTACCCGTAACGATTTCGATTGTCTCTCAATAGATTTAGACTCAAAAATTAATTTTGATTAAAAAAATTTGCAGTAGGAAAATGGCATCAAATTTTGATTCAGAAACTTTAAAATTTGAAGAAATTTCGAAAATTCGATAAAAAAAGAAAACACGTCTCAGGCCATAAACTAAACTAAAAAAGTTCATATTTAGAGAGTCTATCAAATCCATCCACCCTGAACTCGTCCAGGACTAATTCTCTGTTACAGAAAATGGAATTAAGGGTAAAATTATTTCGAATGGAAAATTTCAAAAAAAAAAAAAAACAAACCCAAATCAATCAGACCTAAATTATGAGGCTGGCATAGTTTCTCGTCTACGAGAACGCTTTTCTCAGATAGTCAGTGGTGAAGCCAGAGATTTTGAAGCTATTAGTCGTGCTCGCAGAAAGCGCTTCTCCCTCTGTGGATATGTGCTGGCTACTTGCCAAGCATCTAATAACAACAAAAACCACCAGAAACAGGCTCCAATGAGCAGCTACTCAAAAACACAAAAGTGCGCTTTTTTGGAAATTTTTCTGAGACACCACCAGATTTCTTAATGAGTTTGTTGTAGTTTCTGGCAGTCCGTGCCGAACAGCTTGCAAACCTCTTCATCCTCAGATTCCATATCCAGAAGTACCACTCAAGCAAATCTAGATTTGAAAAGGCATCAATCTACTCCAATAATCAAAGGCCAGAGGCTAGACCCAGAAATGGCTTGATGAGTCAGAAGCCTGGTAGCAACACCTTTACTCAACCCAATCCTAGTGCTCATGTTAGCAGAGGAACTGAGGAAGCGGTATATGTCATTGTCAGCCCCATGTGTGATAGTCAAAATGTCCCAGCTGAGCCAGGTAAATTATTTAAAATTAACGTGATGATATGTAATTTGAATGTGTAAATTAACGTGAGCATGGCTTATGCGTGGAGTGGACAACTTGTGAGAGTGGACATTTGGTGCAGTGGTTAAGCACTTGCTTTTTTAGAATGGGTGGCAGGTTCGATCCCACGTGGTGACGCGTTATCTATTTTGGCTTGCTTGACCAATGTATAGGGGAAATCGGGGTCGCTGATCTCGAATCTGGCGTCAGAAAGTTGAACTTATATAATAATTGGTTGAACAATCCAACCGTAAAACCACGTGCCCGCCCCTTTCCAAAGAGTATTTTTCTCTAAGTCTACCTTTTTCGGTTCCCTTGATTTTTTGCCCCAATCTATTGCAATGTGGAGTGTGCTGATCTTTAGCTGCGAAGCGGCCGAATTCACTTGGTATTGTCGGTAGGAAAGGTGTGAAATAAGTGAAAAATGAAAAAAAATTTGCTTAGAGAAAAATACTCTTTCGAGGAGGCGGGCACTTGGACAGCTGTCCAATCCAAAATTACTAAAGGGCCTACAAGCGGAGTCGAAATTTCGAATCATTTTGAACCAACAAAAACTAACGCCTATCTACTGTGCCATGCATAAAAGAAATTTCTAGTCAGACAAGTTGGCACCTCCTTTCAAGTAAAAAGCCAAAAACTAATACTTTATAAGAATGCTGAAAATTTGCGCGCAATAATTTTAGTTCCTACCAAAAGATCAGATCCTTTACGAATGACTGTAATTTTTTTTTCATTTTAAAAATTCAAGAGTCCAAAGCTTTGGTTCTAATGGCTTTAGCATTTCATGTTTACAATAAGTCGACAATGGATATTCGCCATTGCTGTCTCTCAAGCTTAACTTTTTTATTTCAGTGAGTTCTCCTGTATACTCTCCTCCGCACAATCTCCAAACATCCGCATCCACCAATTTCGATCACTTGAATTCCACTTTCAACAGATCACAAGAAAGAGTAGGTGGAAGTGGTTATGAACACCAACAGCCTGCAGCCAATAAACTAGACTACAAAAGCAGTGAAGACGAAAACACCATGCAGTCCATCAGCAAACTAAGAGAGAGATTCGAGCGCTGTAGTCGAGTAGCACAAAAGGTAGATTATATCACAAAAAAATGTTTTTTCTTCTTAAAAAACTGTATGCACTTTTCAGACCGACAGTCTGAGCCGACCCATGCCTCGTTCCCGCTCTGCACATGTGTACCCATCCGCTAAAATACTGGAGAACATCCAGAAGTTTGAGAATGGAAGCAAAACATTTGAAAAAAGGCCACAACACATTGCTGTCTCTGCCGGGAAAGATGCAAGAAATATCCAGAGCAGTAGTCCTCCAGCCGACCCTCAACCAATAGCGTTTAAACAGGTAACCTCTTTTGCACTTTTTTCGGAAGTCCAACTTTTTTTGAAATTTTATGCTAGAATGTTTCGGCTCTATCCTCTACAATGGTTAAAAAAACAGCTAACTCCAAAAATTTATTAGATTGTAATGAAAATCACAAAAAATGTATGAAAGAAGATTAAAGATATCTGAGTGATAGGTAAGACTAATACCAAATTTGAATTTTGAGTCAAGATTAGAGCGGGACAAGACCTGTTCCTGTCTTTGTTACCTCAACAAAAATGCTGGAAAATTGAAATTTAAAAAAATGCGAAGAATAATAAATTCACAAGATTCATTAGATAAATTAGTCTATTAGTGTTCCCTCAAGCCTATGATAACATCAGAATTTATCTTATGTGTTAGTTGCTAAAACATCTGTTTAGATATCTTTGCTCTCAAACAAATTGGTGGAAAAGCATGTAAAAGACTCAATTGATGAGATTGATCCACCATCTCCCAGATTAGTAATTAGCAGTGACGCCAGTCCTCCAGAAGAACCCCGTCCTAAGCTTCTAGAGGTAGTTTTGGAATCTTTTTTACACTAATTACGCTAAAAAATTTATCTAGGAAGCAATAGCTAAGCCCGAGCACCAGTTGACAATTAGTGCTGTTAATAGCAATAATGTGACTACCTGTGACGTGGATATAAGACTGGAGAAAAGCGTGGAAATTAAAGGCCATCCATTTGTACCAGCTGTTTCTCTGGTTACAAAAGATAGAGCTTCTGGTAAATAATCTTCAAAAAAAAAACTAGTGAAAATTTAATACAAAACATGAATGGATAAAATTTTTTACAAAAGCTAAACTTTAAAGGGGTCCACCAAACTGACTCACGAATAATGATACTAAAAATCGCGGGTATGTTGCCGGTACCTGCACGGCCGCCGGCGGAGCACCGGCAGCCGCCTTCCGCCGGCGTTCCGCCGGGTAAAATTGGCGATTTTGTAGCGCCGGTGGTCGGCGCTTCACCGGCGGAGACAGCAAAATTTTTAAAAAAGCTAGTGGCGCTCATTTTGAAAACCCCCCGACGAAGGCGGCTGCGCGTTCATTTTTTGGAGAACGTGCAAGTGTGATGTTGCTATTCACAAAAAGAATCGGCAAAATCTGAAACCTTGCGATTTTTCAGACTAGGCCAGCCAAGTACGTTTGGGGGAAAATAGTCAGAATGATGGCCAAAAAAGTGTCGGTCCCAGTGGGGGAGCGAACTTGACGATTTTTCATGTTTTCCACCTATTTAAAAAACAAAGTCACCTAAGTCTAATTTGCATCTAAAAATTTGGATTCGATTAAAACAAGGTCTCTTTGAACTAAAATTTCAAATTTTAGAAGTAAATCAAAGTGGAAAATTGGAGATGCAAAATCTGCTGAGCAAGTTCAATCAAAAACGTGGAGCTAGAGAAGCCTTTAAAGCAACAATCTAATCAAGTTTGATGACCCGACAGCTACTATCCAATTATTGAATAGAAGCATAGAAGTTACAAACAAACCAAATAACTCTGCAAGTGTCCTTAAGCAATCGGAGATAGTCGCCAGAACAAGTGAATATCCTGAAAACTTGATGCGGCCCAATCTTTCGGAATTGTCTGAACCTCCTGCTGTTATTTATGCTGAAGCATCAACGGCAGAGAAAATCACATGTTCAGACCCAATTTACGCCATTCCTGGACCAGCTCTAGATACTCTGCCTGAAGCCAAGAGTTCCGAAAGTGAGTCAACTATATGCCCAGACTCCTCAATAGCAGAAACCTGCAGTTCTTCTGCTAGCTCGTCAATAAGCCCTAATGAAAACTCATCTACTTCAAGCAATGCTCAGCCAGGAAAAGTTTGTCCGCCAGATACTTTGAGGAGAAGCAGAGAAGTAGTTCCATGACTTCTAGCACTTCCTCCAAGGAAGATTCTTCAAAGGCGGGCTCAGAGCCGGATGAAGGAGTCAAAGAACGGCTATTCCAGTAGCCAAAGTTGAGCCCATCATGGAAACTCAAGAAAAGAAAAAGAGGAAATTTTGAGCCAGACATCTATTGGCGAAACAGCTTCAACCACTCAATCAACGAGTTGTGTGAACCAGAACAAAAATACTGGAATATGATGCTGAAAAGGCAGAATTCAGCGAAGAAAATGAAAATTTGCAGTTGGAAACACCTGTGTCAACAGATATTGAGCCCACACATTCGACAAAAGAAGCTGAAAACGCTGAAATACTAGAGGTAACATCACCTCTGCTGACTCCACTTTGTTTATAAGATTAAAATATTTGGTTATTTGCAGGAAGAAATCAAGTGTCTGCCGGATGTGAGCATTGAAAATGATAGCACTGACGATGGCACAGATAGCAATGAAGACTTTTTAACCGATGACTTCGAGTATTCCACTTCTTTGAAGGCATCTCTTGCAGAAGATGATGACGGCTTTGATGTGCTAGATCACAGCTGGAAAAGATGTCTGCTGCCGAATATGTAAGACTTGCTAAAATATGTACTACATAAGCCCTTTTCAGATTGGGGTATCTTATTTGAGCGTTGCGGGTAAAAATGGCAAAACGATATAATTTCTCGAAAACGGTCAGCAAAATCGAATCCTTGCGATATTTCCGACTAGAATGACAAATCACATTTGGCAAAACATTTCAGAAATGAGGTTAAAAATAGTGTCGGACCCTAGGTGGGAACGAACTTAGAGCATCGACTGTACTTTTCACTCACGTTTAAAAAGTGAAAATCGTTGGGGGCGGCCGAGGAGGGGGGGGGTATAGGGTTTCTATACTAGGGTCAAACTTCCCTATTCCCAATTCGGCAAATTAAATATCAAAAGTATTTACCTCGCTACAATCCCCAAATTTTTTTATAAAACCTTTTTCTTGCTAGTGTAAGACCCGATTTTATTGACGAAAAATCGTACTACACACTAATAATAGTAACAATGGTCAAGTTTTCGATTAGCTAAACAATTGAATTGTGGAAGGTGGTGATTTCCACTTCCTGCCAGACACCTGTCTCCCTCTTCAAAAATAATAAAAAAAATTTCCCAAATCTAAAGTGATTAACCAAACGTGCTGCTAGTGTTTTGTTTACTAATATCACCAACTTTATGAGTTTACCAGTTCTAATAAACTATTTATTCTAAAAAGTATTAGATGAAGTCCTTACACACTTTTATGACACAAAATGCGGGTGCGCGGATTAAAGCCGTGTTTTTGGTGAGCTATTTTGAAAGTTTCCAATGATATAGATGTTTACATGTAGCACAGGATGCTTAAAGAAACGTGTTCACTTCTAAGCTACCATGATTTTTTGTAGACTGTGTTTGAGAACACAGTTTATTCAGATTTTTTCCAAAGAAGGGACGCTAACTGGGAGTGAGAGGAACTTCATCGAATTTTTCGTGCATTCTTGATTCCCATGTGAATCTGGAGCACTTCTTTTGGTCTACATAAAGTAATACTCCTGGCAATTGAAAATTCTGAAAAACTCCTTTACACCGATCTCATGCTTTTTCATAACTGACGATTCTGTATTTTTGTTGGCCTTCATAGCTCGGCAGCCAAATTCACAAGAGACTAGACTCGCTTTACAAAAATACGCGAAATATTTTTTACCGAAGTTTCGCTAGGTCACGTCAGGATCCCTCACATGTCTTTTTTCTTACCTCGAAAACAAAATCCTTGCACGGTCTGCTCATGCATGACCTCTAGTCTACTTGAAATTCCAGATAGGTGCAACTAAAACAAGAGGGACCAATCCTATCTGCTTTTACAAAATTTAAAATTCACCAAGAAAAAAATTATTTTAGTTTAAAAATAGGTATTTTTCTTGAACCACCCTATATAATACAAAAATTTCTTGAAAATTTCCAGAATTTCCAAAATTAATTACATTTTAGTCAATGTTGGCCAGCGATGAAATCCTGTAAGGCATTCTCTGCTCAATCTGGCTGATCCAGAGGATATTCCCGAGCTCCTAGCTGCCATGGCTGAAGAGGTAATCAAAGATTTCAAAGTTAGCCAAAAATAGCTCGAGATTTGGAAATTTTCTATGGTTTGGCTTTGAAAATGTCAAATCTTTTTTCCTATTTTGATTTGTTAATGACTTGGATTGTATTAAAGTAGGATTTGTATTGCTTACATTTCCTGGCTAAAGTCCACTACTGATATTATTGCTTCTATTCAGCACTAAGATTTCTCTGCGAAAGAGGATTAGAAAAAAGGAATGGGGAAATCTATTTTGATAATAGCACAAGGCACCTTATGACGCTGGTAGTCTTCTACGCACAGTTCTGCTTCTTTGCCCCACCTTTTTGTTTGCCAGATTTCAGTCAAGCTCTTTAGAATTTTAAGATATCTTGATATTTTTTTCAAGCGGTATATGTTGAAAATTAGATATAGAAACTGGACGCTGTCAGTCTCCGATGAAGTCGATTCTGATGTTTGAAAAAAATTGTTTAACGTTCCTCAACTAGTGTTATCTTAGCTTTATTTTAATTCGGTAAATTTTCATGATACCGATTTCCATCTGATGAGAGCCCCCCCCTCCCTCCTTCCTTCAAAATCGTTTTTTTGGCGATGTGTTTTTAACCTTCTATTAAAAAAAGTAAAAGGACAGTTCGCGCCGGTGCGAACTGTCCACTTGGTTACTTTTGAGTATGAATGCCTATGTTCATGTATTTTTTTTGTAAAATCTCCTCAGGAATCCGAATCCGTCAACATAATTCCAAAAAAATTGGTTGTCGAGATATGAACTGAAGTTAAAAAAATCGAAAAAAGTGTATTTTTGAACTTTAGCTACTATCGACTTTTCGAAATCCTTTTAACAAATTCGGATTCTTGAAGAAATTTGACTATCGGGCTAAATTAAAACAAGAAAACAATTACGTTAAAATAGGTTCTATACTCAAAAGTAATAGCTCTTTCACAAACGTTGGAGTTGGAGTTAGCGTTGAGTTGGAGTTTTTTTTATGAAAGGTTGGAGTCGGAGTTGGAGTAAAAAAGCATTCATAAAAAAATACTCCAACTCCAAAGCCAACTCCAACGTTTGTGAAAGAGCTATAAGCAAGTGGACAGTGCGCACAAGTGCGAACTGTCCTATGTCTTTTGAAAACTACTTTTCTACAATTTAACACTTTTTTTATAGGCAGTGACATGAGCTATCAAATGAGTTGTAACTTGTCTGAGCAAAGTTCTCAAAAATAGGATAAAACACACAATTACAAAAACACGATTTTGAAAAAAAAAGGATGGGTCCTCATATCAGAGAATACAGTATTTTAGAAAACTTGTAGGTCTAACCTTGAAGCAAGTACCGCAGGGGTACGTAGATATTTCGATTTTCGGTACTTTTGCTTTCCATTTACGAGTTTTTATTTTTCAAGAATATGGACGAAAATTAAAAAATTCGAATAAATTTTTTAAAATTTTGTTAGAATTTTGTTCGATTATCGTGTAGCAAGTGCAGCAAAAAGTATAGCAAATGCAGCATTTTTTAATCTAACTATGTGTAGGAACAGGGGCAGGCCAGAGTACATTAAAACGCACTCGAACATGTTTTTACTCACTTTTTGTAGTTGCGTGGAGATATTTTTGTGTCCCGAAAAACAGAAAAAACAGGAGCCTCAATTTAAAAACCATTTTATTATAGACTAGGGTCATTTTAATATGCATATTATATTTGTGAAATCAACCAAATCCTCACAGTTTGTAACAAACATCATTGTGGAAAAACAATATGGGAAAAGGGCGAAGTGAAGGGTTGGCTCAACGGATATCTTAAATTAATTATACTGTAGCAGCAGCTAAAATATAAGCATCTGCCAGACACTAGTCTTATGATGCATACCTTTGTTGTGAATATTAGTTGGAATCATCCTTGTTTCATCATTTTTTCATATTTTTTGTCAAGCAAAACCAATTCGTGTATTTCCAACAATTTTAACCATCTCTTTAATAACAAGTAAATAATTTCAGCACCACTTTGTGTTTGAAGACTACTCTACCGAAATGGCGTCAACCTGTGGAATCATTCAGATGTCTGACAAAAGGAAACCTAAACAAGTATGTGTTTTTGTTTACTTCTGTCGGTCAAACATGCTTGGTTTCTGAAAAATATTTAAAACTTTTCGCAATATACTTTTTTACCAAAAAAACTTTTATAGTTTAAAATTGCAAATACCGTATTTTCTCTATTGAGGAATCCCTCTCTAATAATGAACCCCTGATTTTTGACTAGGATTTCAGAGTTAGGGCCATTTTCGATTTAAAATTTCAACATTTTTGAAGGGTTGGAAATAATGAACCCGAGTGCGTTACTAGAGAAAATACGTAAGTGGTTTTTGAGATTTTTTGAAAAAAAATTCAAAAAGATTTTTTTTTTACATTTTCAAAAAAACAACAGCCGAAACCAAGGCATGTTATTTTCAAGACGTATAGAGCCAAAAAAACTCATAGTTACTAAATTTACTGAATTTTAGTTCGGTGGCAGAATAACTTTTGTTGAAGATCCACCTCAAGTGTTTGCCTACCTGGATGAAAGTTCGGCTAGAGAGGAAGGAGAATGGAAAATCGGATGTGCAATCACATTGAAGATACCAAAAAATGTCTCAGAGGTTGGATAGTCATACAATTTTAAAGTTTTGCCTATAATTTTAAATTATTTAGCCTACAAGATGAAGCAGCTCAACAGCAAATGGAACTGGCCAGGTGGAGGCAAACCATGCAAAACAAGTGTTCTAACTACCAAGACGACTCTTTGACCAGTTAGTCAATTTAGAGTAGAGATTATAGTAAACTGCTCTCATGATGACCAATCCAACAGAAGTCAAAAGGGCCCTGTTATAAAGATAACCTTTACACTAGTTAATACCTAATAGTTAACTTACTATTATTATTTAAACTTTTTGAATCTTTTTGACCATTCCGAGTAGATTATAGGTTATTAGAGAGGTGAAGGTGTGTGTGTTTTTTTAAGAGTGGCTGTGTTTATTGTAGGTGAGTAAATTAGTGTAAATACGGTAAAAATGTATTTTAGCAAAAAAAACGAAGAAAAAAATTGTTCACATTTTTGGATAAAAATGGATTTAAAAAAGTCAAAAAAATTTAAAAAATTGTAATTTTTTTTTAATTTTTCGTTTTTTTGAGCACCCTGTATATGAAAAATTGTAACACTATAGAATCCCCCCAGCTAGCGAAAAATTACTCTTCCTGAAGGGAAAGGACTCGTCCCATTTTGATTCTCGCGCTCTGAATAGGCACGGAAACACTTTGGTTTCCGAAAAATCGAAAAAAAAAATTTTTTCGATTTGCCTTGGTCCCCAAGGTTAAAAATTTAAGAAAATTCAAAAAAAATTTTTTTTGAATTCCGCCAAAACATTTTTAAAGGGATTAGGGCTGTATTGGGAGGAAAGGAATAAAAGGGGCCACTTTCATGGCGAAATTATAAAAAAGTGAATTCTGGACTATTTTGGATGTCCTGCCATGTTTTTCAACTCGGGCCCTGGCAAAAATAGAACTCTATATTGCATTTTATGATCAAGTGTACTTCTCGGAATCATGTCTAAGGTAAGTGAGTGCGCGCATCTCTAACTCTCAAGCCCCCTGCGCCCCTTCGGGCGCAGGGGGCTTGGGGGCTTGGAGTTGAGATGCGCACACCCACATACCTTAGACACAAATCACTCGAAAGTGACTATGGATGCATGAAAAGCATGCATACTAGAGTTTATTTATACGGTAGGCCCCAGTATTCAAAACTATGTTCAACATCTTCTTGTTAATGGGCTCTGTGGGATTAGTGGCCCTCTTTTTGTCCCTTCCCCTCCCAATACAGCCCTAATTCCCTTTAAAAATGTTTTGGCGGGAATTCAAAAAAAATTTTTTTTTGAATTTTCTTAAATTTTTAATCTTGGGGACCAAGGCAATCGAAAAAATTTTTTTTTCGATTTTTCGGAAACCAAAGTGTTTCCGTGCCTATTCAGAGCACGAGAATCAAAATGGGACGGGTCCTTTCCCCTTCAGGAAAAGTAAATTTTTCGCTAGCTGGGGGGGGGATTCTATAGTATAGCCGAAAAAGTGAAATATCAAATGACGGACCCTAGGCGGGAACGAACTTGAGGTGGGGGTCTTTAAATCGGAGTTTCACTGTTCTACCACAGCTTTCAAATCACTTTTTTATAAAAAAATTAACAAAGTAGTTTGCAGAGCCAATCCAACAGCTAATCATTGGACAAAACACATCAGTGCTCAAAAACAAGAATAAAATTGCCTCTTGACGTCTGCAATACTGTTCAATATCAGGATTTTCACTACAAAATTTCGAAGGCTCTCGTCCTCAAGCCTGAGTTTTTGAATGGTGCAACCAACCTCCAGCAGCTTCTTGATTAAAGAGCTGAGGTTGTTTGTGACGAAATGATGAAATACTGCAATGTTCTTTCTAAATATGTCTATTTTGTGACATGATCTCTGGAAAGAGTTTTTTAGTGAACGATTACTCCATGTTAGACATTATATTGTAAATTCCCAATTTTCAAAGCTAGCGATTTCGCCTTGTATTGCTAAATATGTGAAAAATGATGTCAAAATTCCATCGAACAACAATATCTTTCAATCCCCCTTATTTGTGTTTAAATGTCTCTTTTGTGTAATTTGTGTTAACTGTATCATTACAATAGCAATCGTTTTATATCTTATAATAATTAGAATATCTTATATGCACACAGATGTTTTAATGTGCACAAAGTAGCTATAAATAATTTGGTCACAGATATTTACGTAATACATGCTCTTTTTAATAAATAAACCTCGTTGAATGCTTTTTTTAGAACCTTAAAGTCAGTGACACGTGCAAGTAGTGCAGCTAAACGTTAAACACTTAGGAGTAGCATTTTCATGCTCTGGTGCGCTAGTTGATTTCAGCAAAAATGATTTAAAAATTGTTTATAATACGGTTTCAACACCGTATCACCTACAGTCGACTATCTCCATAGTGATCACCCAAAAAGTTCGTTCCCGCTTAGGGTCCGACATTTTTTTAAATCAAATTTTGAAGGCTTTTGCCGGTTGTCTTCGGCCAGTCGAGTCCGAAATATAGCAAGAATTCCTATTTTTGCCTGTGATTTATGTTAACGCAACAGTTTTGCCGAAAAGACCCGTGGCTCTCTCCATAGTGATCACCAAATTTTCAAAAAAAGGTGATAACTATGAAGAGAGCTGTGGATCTTTTCGGCTAAACTGTTTTCATTAAAGGACCTGTCTCTTCCTATCATGGCATTTGTAAGGTTTGAATGCGCGCGGGACCACGTAGATTTTGTCAATAATAATTTGAATTGTTTTTTTACTTGCGCTTATTGTTTAGAAAAGAAACTGTAAATTTGTTCAAAATATAGAAACATTCACTAGTCGAGCCCAACATTGCTGACTGTGCCAGATCGGACTACTTATCCGACTTCCACTGCTCCACAACTGTCACCATCACAATGTGACTAATAACGTTCAAAATTTTAAATGCAAACAAAAAATAATTCGAAAACATCATTTAATGATGATCATTAACAAATCTATGTGGTCCCGCGCGCATTCAAACCTTTCAAATTGCCATGATAAGGAAGAGACAGGGTCCTTTAAAGAACCATCACCGTTGATGACAATGTCAATTTCGAGTTTTGAATTCGCGGTGGACAGCTCTTTTCATTGCGAAAATATGGCTCTACCCGTTAGCGCCAAGATTGTTTGCGCCAAAAATCGTTACAGCCAAAACCGTTACATTTTTTATTAATTAGCTTGCTACATATAGTCTTTCTAAGTAATTTCGTGGATATTGTCATTTACAAGTTAATACTCAAATTGATGCCAGAGAGACGGCTACATTTTGAGCATAAGGTTGTGAATGACCACATCTGCAAAATTGACTAAAAACTCCAAAAGTTCCGGAATTCTGGACTTTTTGAGAACTTTTGGAGTTTTTAGTCAATTTTGCAGATGTGGTCATTTACAACCTTATGCTCAAAATGTAGCCCTTCTCTCTGGCATCAATTTGAGTATTAACTTCTAAATGACAATATCCACAAAATCACTTAGAAAACTACATGTAGCAAGCTAATTAATTAAAAATGTAACGGTTTTGGCTGTAACGATTTTGGCGCAAACAATTTGGGCGCTAACGGGTAGAGCCGAAAATATATTTGGAATTATTTTTGTTTGCGATTAAAATGTGTTCAAAATAAAAAATTCTCGGCTAGTCGAACGCAAACGTTGCTTGAAAATGCCAGATCGGACGACCTAGGCTACTTCCGTTGAGCCATAACCTATTATTAGTAACTGATGATTCGCCTCATGCAATACATAAAATTCAAATTTTAGGTGTAAATGAAAAATAATCGCGAAAACATTTTCCACATTTTAAGCTGTCCCCACCAATTCAAAAACTCTAAATTGCCGTTGTCATCAACGGCGATGGTCCTCAACATAAATGACTGGCAAAATCGGAATCTTTTTGGACTAGACTGGCCCAAGACAACTGGCGAAATCCTTCAAAATTTGAGTTAAAAAAGTGTCGTACCCTAGGCGGGAACGAACCTTTTGGGTGTTCACTAAGTAGTAAGTCGACTGTATACACAAAAGTGACAAAACACAGCTAAAATACCGTATTTTCTGTATTAAACTGGTATAATCTAAAAGATGCAAACATTTATCCACCGCGCCATGCTACGAAAGAATTCTAGTTATACAAGTGTTTTTTCTTTCATTGCATGATGCTCTTTAGTAGACCTAAGTATCCTTTTTCGTGTTTTTTATGGAAGCTTTTTAGGAAACTTTCCAGGCCTGACAAAGTAGGTAAATTTGGTGCCTTTTGAAAAAAAGGAATTTTTTGGAGAAAATGAGGCAGTGTATCAGGGGTGCACCGGAAGTTTCGATTTCCGATTCCGATTTCCGATGTTTTTTGCTTCCGATTCCCGATTTCCGAAAAAATGAATCAAATTTCGGAATTTTCGGAACAACATAGGCTTCCCTGATTCGAATTAAAAATGCATTTTTGTTCCGATTTCCGATGTTTTGGGTTCCGAATTCCGATTTCCGATTCCGAAATTTTCGGAGTTCCGATTCGATTTCCGTTCCGATATTTTTCGTCTTCCGGTGCAACCCTGCAGTGTATCTTTAATTTGTATTGAAAATTTCAATTTGAAATACCTATACCTTTTCATAAATGCCAAAAAATGAAAACATATAGTGTTAGAAGTTAATTCGAGGGTATGGCGAAAGCAAATAATCTATCGCAAATGTTATGGCTAAAAAATACTCTACACTTAAATTTGCCTGTTTATCTTCAACAAGAAAGTGCAGAAAAATGCTAGTTTGAAGATGGCATTATGTTGTTTACATAAAAAATATTTAAATTATTATTTATTTTCGTTCGTTTTAGACAGCAAAAAAGCATGGACGCTATTGTTTTCGTTGAAGCCGGACCCTAAACATATGACCACAATTTCGACGGATATATTCTGGCCAATGACTCTTTTTCGACCAAGAAATTGGTGTTGCCACACAAAGGCAAATATTTTTGAGCAAATATTTCAAATACTTTTAAAATTTTAAAGATTTTTTTCTAATTTAGCCTACTGCAGTGCACCCAAATCAAGTGAATACAGTCTGCTACACGCCAAACTGTATTCCAGCAAGACAGACTTGTAGTTGACAATTTCAATTTGGGTATCAAACAGATAGCTGGATATATACCTCTGCAGGATGGCTCTATTGTTGGCGCTCAGCTTTCTCTGGAGGTTGGTGTAGTTTTTAGCGTACACGCTCATAAATAACCTCCTTGGAGGTGGGGGGTATATTTATGGAGTATATTTTAGGCTTAGGCCAGGGTTCCTTATATATGGTCCACAGTCGTTTTTAGAGACTGAAACCCCTATTTGTATTAATTACAGACAAGTACGCTGTGACGCGACCTCTTCGAGTTCGTTACCGCATACGGTCCGACCATTTTTACGTTGATTTTGGAAACTTATACCGAAATTGACCCGTCAGTCTAGTTAAAAATATAGTGAGGATTCAGATATTACCAGTCATTCTGAAAAAAAAATTGTTTTGCCAACAAGATCCGAAGTTCTGCTATAGCTTGACCCTATTTACAAAAGGAGGTCACGCTATAGAGGGAACCAAAGTTCCTTTTTTGCAAAATTTTTGTTTTCAGAAGCGCCTGGTAAAATCGGAATGCTAACGATATTTCGAACCAGACTGGTGGATCTATTTCAGCAAAAGTTTCCGAAAATAAAGCTAAAAAATGGTCGGACCCTAGACGGGAACGAACTTGAAGGGGTCGCGTTACAGCGGGACTCGACTGTATTGTCATTATCCACCCGTCCTCTTTGACCCGCAAAATTAGGAAAATCACCCCCCTCACTCCTCCTTGCAAAACTTAAAGTTAGGTCCTTGTCCTCACAACAATTAATTTGTTATTTCAGTCTTTTCACTGGACTCCTACTACCTCGGTTTTTCACGCCCAAACCTTGACCAAAATTCTGTTGTGGAATCGTTGAAGTTTGTGGATGAGCAGCACGCTGTAGCCACCAACTCTTTGGGACAACTTCAGCTCTTTAACACTGGCAACAGACAGAGCATTGAAAACTGGACGGTTAGTGATTTAATAACTGACACGTGTGAGCTATTATTTGATTTACCCTTTTTACCCTTTGTTGAACTTTGTCATCCATATGGATTTTGCACACATCTAGCTAATATTTAAAGATTTTTGGTCTTTTATTGAAAAACTAAAACTTAGAAAAGATGGTCAATATAACCTATTGAATATTTGAATCAGGTATAAAAAATATAAATTTTTTAGAAAAAATACATTTTCACTACTTTTGAGGAAAAATTTATTTTGTCCAGTTTTTATTTCAAAGCCAAAAAATATTTCGACGTGAAACTCTAAAAAATAAAAAAAATCAGGATCTCGAAAACGTACATTTTTTTAAAAAAGCACAACTCTAATACCTGATTTAAATGCCGTAATAGAGCCTATCAATTTTTTAACCCTCCAAACTTGGAAAAACTTCTAGTCGGACTCAAATTTTACTGCTCAACCAAAATGTAATAACTTGAGTTACAGATGGTTTTGCAAGAAGATTTGAGTCCAGCAGACTCCTGTCCTACATTGTCGTGGATGTTAGAAAGCAGATGCAAGTAGATGAGCCTGTGTTTCATATTCTCGTCCAGACCATTGTCAAACAAGAAAGCAGTGAGATCAGTCCTACCAGAAATCTCAACCCTATTCACATGAACAAACTGTTCTACCTATCCATTCTCAAGGTCAACGGTAAGTGCGATTTTGTGCATGGTCCTATACTTCAAGAGAAAATATCATATCAAAAAAATTTTACGGCTTTTTTAGATTCATATTTCCCCTAATATTTCTATTTTTTAAATAAATCCTTTCAATAAAGGCTGATTGAAAAAGGAAAACCAATTAATAAAAGCTTTCTATTTTTAGGCCAATTTAACATAGTTAAAAAGCAAGAAGCATGTTGCGCTGGATGCCTGGTGCTGGCCACATTTGACCAACAAGTTGAGCAAGTGATCATTGCTGTGGAGAAAGGGCCTAACTCAGAAAAGCCTGAGCTACCTCTGGAAAAAACGGCAGAAAACGATAAAGCACAAGAAGTCTTCACTGGTCAATATTTATTCTTGACTACAATTTCTTAACAAACGTTTTATTCTATTTAGTTAATCAGAACTTCTATTTCTGGACCCAATCTGAAGATGAACTAACTGCTTACTTCAAATTTACACCTGATGTAAATCGCGCGGATGTGAAAATCGATGTGGTGGAGGATCAATTCAATATGACTCACCATGAGATTATTTTAATCAATTCTAAACTAGGTGGTGACGCTTCTCTGAAGTCGGCTGAATGGATTGATGCTGATGATGTGTAAGCATTGCTGACCTGCTGTAAATATTATGGTCTATCCAAATATAATTCAGATTAGTTGTTACTCTTGCAAAAAATGAAACTGGCAAATGGAAACATTCCTGCTTGGTGATACTAATGGACAATATGCGGACACTGAGGCAGATGTTTACGATGCGATGAAGGAACTAGCCTCTAATAAAAAGGTATTATTTGTAGAGACCATTTATAAATCCATCCTCTTCAGGGTTAATTGATATATTTTATTTCATGCCTTGAAGGCTAGATTTTGCTAAACCGTATTTTGTCTAATAAACCTCTCTAATGAGCCCACCTTCACAACTTTGAAGGTCTGTATCTCGGGCAGAGTTAATGTTTTTTGCGTTTTCTAAACCACCACGAGATCTAATGATGTCTCATTTTTAGACTTTGGATTTTCATCCAAAATCTCGAGTTCGATCTGAAAACTTTCCGATATTCGGAGGCTTAAGGCACGTTCACAATGAGTGTCGACCTGAGTGTGAGATTTGGGTGTTTTTAACGCGGGAAGAGCTGTACTTTTTTTCTGACCAAAACTTTTTTTCTGTTGGTATCATTTTGTAGCTAAGATTCAGGGCTTCAAAATGAGGTATTGACAAGCACATCTGAAATGAAAAATTGGGGTAAAAATGCTTAGGTCCGCACTCAGGTCGACACTCAGGCCCACACTCTGTGAGTGTCGACCCGAGTGTCGACCTGAGTGCGGACCTAAGCATTTTTACCCCAATTTTCATTTCAGATGTGGCTTGTCAATACCTCATTTTGAAGCCCTGAATCTTAGCTACAAAATGATACCAACAGAAAAAACTTTTGGTCAAGAAAAAAAAGTACAGCTCTTCCCGCGTTAAAAGAACGCTTGGGTCGACACTTTTATGTGAACATACCTTTAAAAACTTAAAGATGGGCCTATCAGAGGAAAAACGGTGGTAAAAAAATCCATTTACCTAACTTCTGCCACAAATTGTTGTAGTTTTAAAATATAGGCCTCGGTCCTCTCTTACTGACTTTTGGCTCAATTTTTAAATTTTCGCGTTGGTCCAATGTAAATATTACTTAGATAATTCCGAAAAAAGAATGAAAAAAGATAATAGCAAAAAAACAACAAAGGGGACTATAGCACATAAAAAAACACACCGAAAAATATGCAAGGGGAACAATGCATTTTTGAAAGCGCCTTACACTGCATTAAAGCCAAAAACAGGATGTGAAATCAAATTCTTGGGGGCTTTCACTGGTCCGCCAAAATCTCTGACAAAATTTTCAAAAATCGGTTTTTTGAAGTAACCTGCAGCAACAACACTTTAAAAGCACTGCTATGCCATTTCTGTTTTCAATATTTTTAACTTTTTATTTTTACAGCAGACTTCTTCGGATGTGAATCCTCTTTTCAATCTTGAACAATTGGAGAGTTGTGATCAAACAGACAGCACCCTGTTTTTCTACTGGTTAGATAGAGAAAGTCTTGATGTTCGCCAAAAGGTGCTGGTCTACTCGAAATACCATCTTTATACCAGAAAGTTAATTTATAGGCAGATCTGACAGGAAATCAAATCCTATTCCCCACTCAGTTCTCTGCTAATACTCCTAAGGGCTTTGCAAGCAGGTATGATGTGGACGGTATTGTTTGGTCATTTGGTGAACAAAAGATTGACTACCAGCACACTTTGAATGCCTTTGGGTACATTCATGTAAGTATCGATTGAATATTTCCTTTTCTAACAGTGCAAAAGAGCAAACACACAGTTTGTACAAAGAGATAATTTCATTGAAAAAGAGTTCATGTGCAGACAATTATTATTGGTACCTGCAACTGTGGATCAATACACTATTTATTTTGCTAGTCAGACCTTTTTTCAGGCTGGTCACGAAGGGATTCGATTTGCCGGATGCTCTCCGGATGCTAAATATGCTACATTGGTGAATAGAAGAAATCACGCTTTCGTCTACTTCCAAAATGCTTCATTGGAAAAAGGTCAGTGTTTTTATGGAATCTTTAAAAAATACTATTTTTCCAAATTTTTTGCAGGTTCTGAGTTAAGAAATCGAAAAACTGGACGCGTATCAAAGACAGTAGCTAAGCAGATGATTTTCACATTGGCTAAGAGTGATCCGGAGTATAATGTTCATGTGCACGAAAATGAGTTTATCGGCTTCTACGCGGCTAACGACGTCCTTTTGTTGCTGACTCCAAATGCTGTTTATGCCTTGAATCTTCAGGTTATAAAAAATGAATGAAATAAAATAACTTTTTTAGATATTTTAATCTCACTTACTTGACATTGAGAATATAAGAAATGTATAGAAAAAGTAAGTCTGAGTGACTGCACATCTTTTATTGTTGTTTTTGTTTCAAACTAATAAATATATTTGTTCTTCTATGCCTTTGTCTATCTTTACTATTTCTAAATGGAGAAATATTTTTTTAAGTTTTTTTAATATTCCTGCAAAGAATCATTAGCTTTAGTGAAGCCAGAATGTCGTTTATAGAAGTTCCTCAAGGTTCAGATTTTCCTATAGAAAATTTGCCGTATGGCATTTTTTCTACTCAAGAAAACGTAAGCAATGCACAAACAAAGTTAAAAGTCACATAGTTGGTTTTTAGCCAAAGAAAAGAGTAGGTGTGGCGATTGGAGACCAAATTTTGGACCTTTCTACTGTAAAGCACTTTTTCACTGGTCCTCAGCTACAGGCTCGACAAAATGTGTTTGAGCAGGTTGGAGTTGTACGAACTTACGCCGTTTTTTTGTTTAAACCACCAATGATAGGAAACTCTAAATGAATTTATGAGCTACGGGAAAGCAGCCTGGTCAGAAGCTCGTGAAACCATTCAAAAAATACTGTCCCAGCAGACCCCTTTTTGCGAGACAATGCTGAGCTGAGAAGCAAGGCTTTTGTCAAGCAATCAGAAGCTCAAATGCATCTTCCAGCGGATATTGGAGATTATACTGACTTCTATTCATCCCTTCACCATGCCACAAATGTAGGCATTATGTTTAGAGGCAAGGAAAATGCTTTGTTGGAAAACTGGTATATATCTAGTTTGAATAGATATTTTACATTGTTTTTTTTTGCTTTGTTCAGGAAATGGGTTCCAGTTGGTTATCATGGAAGGGCTTCTAGTGTAGTTGTATCTGGCACTCCTATTACACGACCCTGGGTCAATGCAAGGCTGATGGAGGTCAGTAGGTTCAATGAGTGAATTTTTAGAAAAGACAGCTAAAAAATGACGAAAATATTTTTCGGGTAAATGAAAATATGCTTTGTTTCCTTTTCCCCTTTTGATATTTATGAAATTCAACAGGATGCTCATTTCTTAACACTATTATTTGGCTGACTCCTGAAAACCGACAATTTTTAGTTGCTGAACCTTCGTTTACACCCAGCAAACTGGTGGATTTTGAGCTGGAAATGGCATTCTTTGTCGGCGGTCCAGCCACTCAACTAGGCGAAACCATTCCAATCGATAAAGCCCAGGATAGAATTTTTGGAATGGTGCTCATGAACGATTGGAGTGGTAAGTGCTTTGGTGAAAAAGTGGCAAAGTGTTTTTTTCAAAGTCAATTTTAGCACGAGACATTCAGAAATGGGAATATGTGCCACTAGGACCATTCCTCGGCAAAAGCTTTGGCACTACCATTTCTCCGTGGGTGTCACAATGGAGGCTCTAAACCATTTCTGGTTGAGAATCCAGAGCAGGATCCATGTCCACTGCCCTATTTGTGTCACAAAGACCCCTACACCATCGATATCAACCTGGAAGTGGCAATCAAACGTAAATTTTTGAACGAATAACTAAAAAGTGAAGAAAACACCAGTATTCCATTTCAAGCAGACAAGTTCCAAGATGATTTGAGTATTTGCAAGACCAACTTCCAGCACCTGTATTGGACCTTGAAACAGCAGCTTACTCACCACACCTCCAACGGCTGCAATGTCCGGCCAGGAGACTTGATGGGGTCTGGCACTGTATCTGGACCGGTAAATTCATTGGGAGACTAAGCATCGCCAAGTATACTTGGCCAAGACTCTTGGCCAATACTTGGTCACCAATACTTGGCCGACATTCTTGGCCAAAACGCTTTGCCAATATTTGCTTTCTGTATCAGTTGCTTGTTATTAAAAAATTTGACTCTTAAAAAATTAAAAATGTGGTTTTGAAAATAATTCGACTGTAGAACAACCTCGAGACGCAGAAAAGATAAGACAAAAAATACTTCGATGCACTCTTGGTCACTAAGCTTGGCCAAGTTTAGCCAAGCTTGTTTCGGAGACTTAATTTGTGACCTTTAACCATTTTATGTCTTTTAACAAATTAAATTGACCATTATTAATCTATTGGCAAAAAATACTACAAAATAAATAGCGTGAAAAAAAGATTGAGTGACTTTTGGGACCAAGCTTGGCCAAGATTCTTGGCGAAGCTTTGCGATGCTTGGCCAAGGTAGTAGTATATGTTCTCCCATCGTTTTTTTTTGTGGTATCGTGGAAAAAACATTTTAGGAGCCCGACTCATTCGGCAGTCTTTTGGAGCTGTCTTGGCGAGGAACTAGACCAGTAAAACTGGGCGACACAGAACATATTCGCAAATTCTTGGTTGACAATGATGAAGTTACTCTTACAGGTAGAATGAATCCATTTTAATTTAACTCAGCACTATTGAAAAAAATCATTCTCAGGATATTGTGAAGACCAAAGCAAGGGCATACGAATTGGTTTTGGAGAGTGCAGAGGAAAACTTTTGCCAGCTCACAAAGAAGAGTGAGAAAATGATACACTTCAAATTTTCAATTAAAGGGGCATGCCCGTGCGTTAAGGCGCGAACCAGCAATTTTTTTCGAATTTTTTCGAATAGTCCCATTTTTCACTCGTTTTGTGTCAAATCTGATATAGATGACCTTGTCCTGCTTTTAAAAACTAGACAGAAAACTTAAAAAATCTAGACGAGAACGAATGTAAAAATTTATCGAGAAAGAAAAGAACTGCTGGTTTGCGCCTTTTCTCCCCATCGGGCACGATCATGCCCTTTAAGACAAAGAGCTATATTGTTGCTAAAGTTACCAACCCAGATGTTGTGCGGCACTGATTTCACTTAGCCAAGTCAATTTTAGCACCAATAAACAGAATTCATGTTTTAAATTTTTTGTCATCAGAATTCGTTAGCATCCGTCCAAATCGCGATTTTCTTTTCTTGAAATTTCTTTTTTTTTTTCAAGGAATTTTTTGAATTGATTTTTTTCAGCTCTTTACTGTTGCGGGTATCATGTATTTTTAGTAGAGTTGTTAAAATCACCGGTCATAATCTTTCGCGTAATATTACCGGTCATAATCCTATTTCGATCATATTCCGGTGATAATCTTTTTATGATATTAAATGGCCATATCAATCAAAAAGTTGCAGAAAACGGTTAAAAAATCAAAATAAGCATTAAAAATTTGAATATTTAGAGAAAAATTGAAAAAACACAGCGCTAATAAGTAGTTTACAGCATATAAAGTTTGGCACGCTGTGCGCCGTCAATTGTTTGCTTTTAAATTTGATTGTGCTAAAAAGTAATTACCGGCCATAATTTCATTTTTTCTGTCATTTTCTGGTCATAATCTTTTCATGATATTAAAGAAAAGTTATCGATCTATCTCCTTTTTTGCTTCAACGCCGACTTTCTTGCACTCCTAAATAACCTTATCGGTATCCTCAAATGATTCCATGCATTAACTAAACTTTAAATGCTTTTCTATATCCAGCTACGATCCAATACCCTCTACCTTGGTCCCCAACGCGAAAAGTCAACATTTAGTCAAAAAACTTAAAACAAAATTGCCGACCTCCACTTGAAAACATGTTTTCTAGACATTTCAGGCCCTGAAACACACAAAGAAGTGTTTCGAACCATTTTTGGGAGAGTTGGTATACCGAACTCCGGCTCAATTTCCTGCTTGTTGAAAAAGAATATGACCGATTTTTCATTATCCCGTCATAATTAAAATACCCCTAACAAAAATATGTTCCATTATGCGTGGTTTTTCTCTATATATATATAATCTAGATTATGACCGGTAATATTACCAGATTATGACCGGTAATATCACCGTTTCCCACCCTAGTCTTTATTCAAAATTTCAAACATTTAAATTGGCGCGTTTTCAATTGAAAAGGGGACGAGGGCTGTATAGGGATGGGGAACGGAATAAATGGGGCACTTTTATGACAGGACGTTAGAAAAGTGAATCTTTGTATTCTTCGACTGCCTTACCATGCTTTTTAACTGGGCCATGGCAAAAAAAGACTCTATGTGAATTTTTTAATTTATTGTTTCATCTACGCAGAGCCGTAGATGAAACGATGGATTTGTTAGATGGAGACGAAAAAGAAAAAGTGAGACAAGCCGAGCGAAAGTATCTAGCTGAATTGTTTAATCCTATTTTCGAAGCTCTTTTATAAGATCTCAATTTTGTGGGTCTTTTTTGGCTGGAGTTTAGAATGTGACCTTTTTCTAAAAATGGTCAAAATCAGTTTTTTTAGTTGTGTAACATTGTAAAAAATTCTCAGCATTCATTTTTTATTGTTGGGAAAGCCAATTTTTCAAAAAAAAAAATTTTTGTCGAAAATTGTCAAAAACGTTATATGCTCCTTAAATACCTGTTTTTCTTGTATAAAAATGTCACAAAAAAAATTTATTTCAACATTCCTTAAGCAAACTGTTAAATCACTCAATTATTGCCAAAACAAAAATAAAACCATCGGCGGGAAGAATCTGAGCCAGTAAAACAATGGTAAAAATAAAATAAAAATACAGAAAAGGTTTTTTTCCATCAGACATTTTGACTTTTTCACATTTTTTTCTAAACTCCAGCCACATTGGCTTTCACATTCGCTTTTCACATTTTTTACCTGCCTGCCTTCGGCAGGCACCCTAATTCAATAGGAAGCCCCTTTGGGTACATTGTTCGGGCAAGGCTGACCCTTTATACACACCTGCCTGCCTTCGGCAGGCACCCTAATTCAATAGGAAGCCCCTAATTTCGATATGGGGGGGGGGAACCGCATAAGTACCGACTAAGCACTTCACATAAACGAATTATATCGTAGAAAGGGGATGACTTTTTCTTAAACAAAATCTCTCTGATAGAGAGGACTGAGCAAACAAAATAAAGTAGTGCAAATAATGATGGTATAACGTTTTTTGACAATTTTCGACAAAAATTTTTTTTTTTGAAAATTGGCTTTCCCAACAATAAAATTGAATGCTGAGCATTTTTTACAATGTTACACAACTAAAAAACTGATTTTGACCATTTTTAGAAAAAGGTCACATTCTAAACTTTAGCCTCTTTTTTCTTATTTCTGCCAGCTTTATAGTTAAACAATTAAAATTAACATTAGAAGATGGATGTTCTCAAAATTATTATTGCGATATACTACTTATTGTGCCGTCACAATTATCACTTTGCCGTCACAATTTTTTCCCGCCGTCCGATCGGCTAATCGGTGAAAAAAAAATCGGTGAAAAGGTGTTTTCGTAGCAAGACCCTAAATTTCAAAACATATAAGAATTAGGCAAAAAAAGAATGAGTTAATTTAAAAGTTCTTTGTTGCTTTTATGAAATATTTTTGTGGTATTGTAAAATAATTTGAATGGCTTGAAAGAAAGCTGAGATTCAGCGCTACAACTGAGAAGTAAAATTAGTGTTGCTACAGGAAATTTTCGAGTTTTAAGCCACAAAATAACATCGCTTATATTTCCCTTTTTTTGCAGCTTTTAGTTTTGATTGTGAAATTTTTTAAATTTTTCGCTTATTCTGAAATTAAATGCAACAACTTTGTAGATCAAACTTTGGGCTATCCGAGGCAACTTATGAAAAGACTGCGATATAACAAATTTTAAATTCCCTACGGGCCAAAGTTTTCCTGATTTTTGTGCTCGGAAAATTATTTCAGTTTAATAACTGCATTATTGCTCATGTTTCGAATTTTCAAAACTCGAAGTTTTTGGCTTAAAAGAAAGTTTCAAGTTTCAGCTTTCTTTTAAGCCAAAAAATTTGAGTTGGCAGGAGTCAAATAGTTATTTTGGATTTTGGTTTTGAAATTTTTTTAGTTTTAATTTTTGGGTTTTAGTGAGCAAATTGTGGTTTTTTCACTTTGAGAGACAAAATCTCGGAGCTAAGTGGGTCAGAGCAAAATGTCACTTAACTTTAATTGTAGCGCTGGATCTTCGTTTTAAAAAAAATCGGCCAAAAATGACGACTTCAAACCGGGGATATTGACTCTTTTAGGGAGGTGGTCATTTCAAGGGAATTTGAATTTAGGCTTTATTTTGAATTCGAATGTTTTGTTTTTGTCTTGAGAAGAAAGCTGTTTATATATAATTGACGAGCTGTTTTTATATGTGTTTTATTATCTTTTCGTCTATAGGTATGTCAGAAGGCGATTAAATGTGTTAAGATAGCAAGTAGGTCAGTGAGAGCCTACCAGAAGAGTGGATAAGCAAGTCAGGAATATGGGTAGGTATGCCAGGAGAGATTAACAGGAGAGTTGGTGGAGGCACCAGCAGAGTGTGTAGGGGTACCAGGGCAGTGGGTATGAGTACGAAGAGAGTAGGTGGGGTGTTAGGAGATGTGATAGAGTTACCAGAATAAAATTGTAAGGGTACCGGGGAGTGGGTCGGAGGACCAGGAGAGTGGATAGGAGTGCCATGAGAGTGGGTGGTCGTACCTGGATAGTAAGGTATCAGTAGGGTACCAGTAGGTAGGTGTGCCCAGAGGCATAGGCCAGTAAAGTGAGTGTGTCTGCCAAGAGAGTGAGGGCTGAGTGAGCACGGGTACCAGGGTAGTGGGTAAAAGTACCACGAGAGTCGGTGCGTTTCCACTACAGTGCACGCTCGATATAACATAACTCAAGAGATTGGCTAAAAATCATCTTATAGCGAAATTATGTTATATCGAGCGTGCAATGGTTTGTGGGCGATGATTTGTCATGTTTCATAAATGACATTTTTATAATCTTTTGACCATTGTGTAGCCCTGAATGGGCAAGTGTGCACTGTATCTTTTTTGTTCTTATAATTTTGGGCTCTCTCCTGTTATATCCAAAACTGTTACATCTAAAAATGGTTCTAGTTTTATCCGGTTCTCGCCAAAAGTTCTAGCACGGTTCTAGCTTTTCATTTTAAATTTTGTTATTTTCCATATAGTATTAGAGGGAAAGCCTGAAGTATTGTATCATAAATAAATTGAACTTAAAAGGCTAAAACCTTGCTGGAACTTTTGGCGAGAACCTGATAAAACTAGAACCATTTTTAGATGTAACAGTTTTGGATATAACAGGAGAGAGCCTAATTTTGAATATTTAGTTTTGCTTATATGAAAAGATAGTGTGTTAAAAAACTGGAGAGGGGATAGCAGCACCTGAAGAGTGAGTAGCGGTACCTGGTGGGGAGCAGAGTGGGTAGCAGTACTAAAGAGGGGGTAGGACAACAGACGGTTTTGAGATTTGTAAAGGCATCTTTGTGGGCGATTTTTTGCGCGTTTCATAAATCAAATTTTTAAAATTTTATGATTATTTTGTAGCCCTACATGGGTAGGTGTGCACCATAATTTTTTTCTATAATTTTTTAAATTTTGATTATTTGGAAGAAAGATTTGAAAATTGGTTGTTTGTGTTTTAGAGAATTATGATATTCATGGAAGGCATGTTCGTGGGCGATTTTTGCATGTTCTATAGATGAGATTCGGAATTTTTTAAGACTATTTTGTAGCCCGGAATGGTTAAGTGTGCACTATGTGTTTATTTTACAATTTTCTAAGATTTCAAGCTTTTTTTAAATCAAAATATGTTAAGTAGACTTTTCAGGTTTTTTTGTTGCAGTTAATTGTTGGGTTACAGTGACGAATCCCTCCCCACGGGGAGTGCTCGATGGAGGAGATAACCTCATATTCGTGTTTCTCGACCCCGATTTCATGAGAAAGCCGCACGTTTTTTTGATTCTGAGAAAAAAATTTCGAACCACAGGGGGTAAGAGTTAGAGAGACTTAGAGGGGCTTGTGAGTTTGAGATTCACTTACCTTAGACATGATTCCGAGAAGTACTCTTGATCATAAAATGCATTCAGAGGCTTTTTTTGCCCCGCTCCAAGAAGAAAAAACACGGTAAAAATGAATAATTGGATATACCGTACTTTCATGGCAAGAAAGAAAATTTTTGCCTAAAAACGGTGGAAAGGTATCTTATTGACTTCTGCATAATTACAAAAAACGTCTTTTAAGATGACGGATAACCGAGTGCGCCAAATAACTGAAGCGCCAGATAACAGACTGTAGTTTAAAAAGTTACCATCTGCCAGACTGGCTTCTGGTTGCGATATTTCTGTATTGTGGCTTGAAGCGTTTGGAAATAAATGATAGGCAGACTCTAGACTTTACTCCATGAACTAGTTAATATAATACTTGTGAAAATATTGTGTGTGACTGCTAAAGCTAACTACGATCTGAATTTCAGGGTTGAGAGTTTTTAAAGCTAAACCCGCAATAAGACCACCGCCTTCAACCTGGTATAAATGTCGAATACTACACATTTTCTCAAGTGTTAGTTTAAGCTGAGTTATGTTAATGTTGATTGTTAGTGTTAGCACTGGGTCAACACTATCTCTCGCACGGGATGTCTGAACGCACGCGTCTTCCTGTGCAAGAGACTTGCTTAGTTGTACCATAGAGATGAAATAGCAAATATCGATTCAACAACATACACTTTCTCGAAAAATATTAACAACAAGGCTAGTTATGGAGGTAGCGCACGAAATCACCTTCGAAGAATATTTCTGTGCACGCAGAAAGCTATACAAAAATATTTTTTAAAAGGTCAAGTGAACGGCGAATGCATTTCCACCAGTTGCCTAATTTTATGTTAGAATATGAGAGAAACAGGGGATCTAGAGATGCCTAGTCAAGTCCACGGAAAGAGCACATTGGGCCTCATATTGAGCGATTTTATTAAAAGCAATGTACACACATACGGCCAGCCTTCTCTACCTAAGAGGCAATGCTATTTCGGCATAGCGTCTGCACACATAGATAAAAAGATCATTTTGCCTTAAAAAGCGATTTTAAGCACTAGTGCTAGCACATTCGGTTGCTAAAACGGGTGTAAAAGAAATCTGTGGGATTTTTGGGTGCCGTATTTTTTCAATCTTTTTTGATATCTTTGATATTTTATTACCGTTCTGTAGCTCTTCATTTCTCTTTTGGCTGGAATGTACTATTCCGCACTGGCCCAAAATGGCCCTAAATCATGTTTTTTTAACGTTTAGAAAACATGTTTTAGGGCCCGGCCGACCATTTTTGGAAAAAAATTTCGACCAAAATTTGACTATTTGCCTTGGGGGACCAAGATAGACCACTTGGAGAGTACCTATATCCCATTATTTTTTTTTACCGTGTTTTTCTTCGTGGAGCGGGGCAAAAACAGTCTCTTTATGCATTTTCGATCAAGAGTCTCGCTCGGAGTCATTTCTAAGGTGAGTGACTCTCAAACTCGCAAGCCCATCTAAGCCTCTCTAACTCTCAAGCTCCCTGCGGCCCCGAAGGGGCCTTGCGGGACCAAGGCAACCACCTTATATAAGCTCATTTTACTACTATTACTACTTCATTGCGGGAACATAACAATAAAGTGGAATATTAAATATCTCGAATAATTTATTCCGTAAGCTTTTCTTCTGGAATTACCCCTTCGGGGCTTGAGGGCTTGGAGTTGAGATGCGCACAGAAACAAATCTTAGACGCAAATCACTTAAAAGTAACTCTGGATGCATAAATGATGTATGCATACCACAGCTTATTTATCCAGTGGGTTATTTACCCAGTTAACAAAACATGTTCAAACCCTAACTATTCAGCCTCTTTTTGATCCTAAATACTTAAATATGTTTTATATGTTTCATTCGATGAAAGGAATTCCAGAAGAAGAGCTTACCGAATAAATGATTCCAGATATTTAATATTCCACTTTATTGTTATGTTCTGCAATAAAAATATGGTAAAATATATACAAGGTTATATAAGGTGGTTGCCCTGGTCATCCATAGCAGAAAGTTAAAATTCGGTCAAAAAAAATTTTGAACCTAAAAACAACTTTTAATCGTGTATTAGATGCTAAAATGTCGAAAAAGATGATTATGATTGATTTACCACAATTTAGCCTAATTTTTTATATGATTTTGTTTGTTCTGCTTTGCCACAAGCTCTTTATTTTTTCAAGCAATATGATTCAGTGCACAATTTGAAATGGTCAAATACTTGGTTTGAAACTCAAAATTTTTGAAAGTATGTCCATAACATTTTTGAAATAAAAAATTATGCTATTCCGTGCTGATTGATATTTTAAACAAAAATCAGAATAATAAAAGGGTCGCGATGATTGTTTTTTCAATAAAAAGTGTAAAAAGCACAAAAAGTATTATTTTGGGTGGGAGTCGACAATCAGAATCAAAAAACTACAATCAGAAACAATACCATGCACCACACAACCACGCTTGATGTGTCTATTTTTTCAAATATATTCTTGATGCTGATTTTTGCAACTTTCAAAGTAGAATATCTCGGTCTAAACCGCTCGATGGAAAATTCCGCGTGCAGGTCAGTAAAAAGCTAGTTCAGGGCTATCTTTTGGCGTATGACGTTTATTGATAGGCCACTAGCGATAGTGCCTTTCGCGTGTAAGTTAACTGAGGGCTGAAAAAAAACTATTTAAGCCATACTTGAATGTAGCCTGAAAAGTAGCCTTTATTTTATTCGAAAAAAAATCTTTATTCGTAAACTTTCTGTCGGATTTTTTTTTTCAAATTCTTCTAGTCAAGTGGAAGTTTGAAAAACCTTTGAGCCACTCTTTGATTCAGTGAAAAATAAATTTTTCGATTCAGGAAAAAATCAAGGATGTATATCATGAAATTTAATTCAAATAATATTGCTTCACTATTGATATTTTTGGATTCTATGCAGCATTCATCAAAGGTAAGAAAAAAATCAGAGAAAGACAGGATCCTACTCCCTGGAATTCCACTGGTCATTCGTCCAATTCTTAGTCTTGCTTTTTTTTAAAGTAACTTTGAGAGCCTTGCTTCAAATATTATACTAGATTTTCTGAGAAAATGATGAAGTTACAAATAACGGCTTACAACTATTTCTTTTCGAAAAATTTGTGTGGTGTCAATAGTGTTCTACTACTCATTTCTAACAACTCTTAAAAGACAGGCGGTGTGAATCATCCATGTTGACTGAGATCTATACATTAAAAAAAATCTTAATTGGCTCCATCCTGCTATAAAAGCTTATTTCCACTAATTTTTTCAGGTGTTCAACTGCTTATATTCCATTATGAAAAAATCCGAAAACGCCCGTTTTTTGAAAAAATATAATTTTTGAACTGCAAATTTTTGTGAAAATGCCGATTTCTCTATTTTTCCCGACCTGATCTTTCTGTAGATTTTGATTCAGCATAAAACATGAAAAGTTGGCCGAAAAAATTGCTGCTCGAGGGTGAGCAGAAAAAAGTTATAGCCATTTAAATTTCCATACGAAATTTCACACACAAAATTTCATATAACTTTTCATCTGCTAGGGAAAACCTTTAATTCTGACAGCAAATTCGTGCTAAGCGTGATCGATTTGCACATGAAACTATATTAAAATAAAAACTTCGCGTTCAATTTTTAAATTCCGCTGAATACAAAAATGTTTTAAACGTGTTCATATTGAATTATCAGAATTCATCCAAATAACTATTATTTTTTTGTGCAAATCGGCCACGCTGAGCATGAATCCGGTTTCAGAATTAAGGGTTTCTCAAGCAGAGAAAAAGTTATATGAAATTTGTGTGTGAAATTCAGTGTGAGATGGGAAATTTCAATGGCTATAACTTTTTCCGCCCCACCCTGGAGCCGATTTTTTTTTCAGTCAACATGTTTCCTTTTTTATGGTGAATCAGAATCTGCATTGAAGATCAGGTCGAAATATTATAAAAATGAAGAAATTGACATTTTTCACAAAAATCTGCATTTCGGAAAACATAATTTTTTTCAAAAAAGCGAGAGTTTCTAAACTTTTTCATTGGGACTATTCAATACCTCGAAAAAAGCGCAATTCGAGCCGGTTCTAATAACACCGATTTTTTACAAAACATTAAGTGATAATGAGTGAAAATAAACACTTACAGCAGAATGGTGCTGATAAAAAATAGACTTTGAGTGAATTTTTTTCAAATGTGTATGTTTCGGTCAATATGCATAATTCACACGGACTGTTATTTTGAAAATTGATCAGAACGAATAGGAGAACACGATGGACATCACAGAAAAATTTTCAAATTTTTCAAAAAATCAAAATTTTGTAAGTTGATTTATCGTTCTTTCAGAAAATCCATTTTAATTGAAAGCACTTTGATACTCATGTTAAGGTATCGAGATAGTTCAAAAAAAGATTATTACAGATAGACAGTTTTGTTGACATCTCATTTCTTTTCTAAAAGTTATATGAGTTTTTCTCGAATGAGTTTTGAAAAGTCGGTATTCGGCTTCAAAAACTAGTAAGGCGTTTTGAGATGTTCGCAAGCATTTTCATCACTTTAGCTGTACAAAAATTAGGTTGTGGGATTTTCAGCACTATGTTGTTGCGTTGAAGAGCTGCAAAAACTATTTTACAAAACAATTTTTGAAAATCTAAGTGTTTGGATACGACCTTTTCAAAATATAAATTTCGACGCTACTGTCATAAACCTCCCCCCCCCCAATAATTTTTCAGGTACCCAAAACCATACTTTTTTTTTGGAAAAGTGGTTAAATTATTACGTGTTGTCCCTGAGCCTAATGCCTACGGCCCGAAGCCTAAGTGCTAAGCCTAATTCTTAAGCCTAAAAATTTTTGGGGCGGGGTATATTACAGGAAGATTTTTTTTTGGATGGGGCGGGGGTAGTATATTACAGTGATGTGAAATCGCCATATATCTCTAGACGAAAATTTTCAAAAACTGTTCTGTAAAGTAGCTTTTTTAGCTCTTCAACTGCGCTACTACATGTTTCTGCAAAGTTTTCAAAGTGCTAAACCGAGGATCAAACTTTTGCCCAACTCTCAGCCTCTCAGAAAATGTTTCGAGTCAAATACTGACTTTTCAAAAACAGTCTGAATAAAACCGATAGCAGATTTTGAAAAGCAATAACAGGTCTACATAATCGTGTATGTCTAAATATGTCTAATAGTCGTAAAAACTTTTTTGGTGGCTTAAATATTAAATTTGAGAATTTGCAACGACTCTTCTTCCGCTTCTAACTTGTCAGGCTAGGGGACTTGCTAAAGCAAATTCGGTGCTACCGGAGTATACCCCCCCTCCAAATGAAATTTTTTTAAAGTGTTTCCAAACACCCTATATCGACCTAAAATTGCCTCAGAAGCTTGAAAAAGCATTATTTTTGTGTTCTAGTCAATAAAAATTGAGTTCTGGGACCACCCAAATATACCTATTTTGACCATTTTTGAAGGGATTTAGGGCCATATTAGGGTGGGAAAGGACCAAAAAGGGCCAATTTAGTGTGAAAAGGAAGATGTTGAACATAGTTTTGTTGACTGGGCCTACCGCATAAATAAACTCTGGTATGCATAAATTTTTTATGCATCCAGAGTCACTTTCGAGTGATTTGCGTCTAAGGTATGTGGGTGTGCGCATCTCTAATCAACCAAGCCCCCTGCGGGTGCGCAGGGGCTTGGTTGCTTGGGGTTGAGATGCGCGCACTCACTTACCTTAGACATAATTCCGAGATGACTCTTGAACAAAAATGCATTTAGAGACTATTTTTGCCCAGCTCAGTGACCAAACATGCCAAAACAGGCAAATGGTCGAAATTTCAAAATGTCCAAAACTCAATTTTTATTAACCAGAACTCAAAAATAATGTCTTTTTGAACTTCCGAGGCAATTTTGGGTCGATACAGGGTGTTTAAAACACTTTAAAAAAAATTCATTTGGGGGGGGGGGGGGGGTATACTCCGGTAGGGTCGCAAATTCTAAAAAATTCGAATTTCGAACCGCGATCTTTTCTGTGTGGAAATGCTTGACGAGTGTTCCAAAACAGTCGAGAAGTTGGAAACTTTAGGTTTCGTTTGACGAATCGTCTGTGTGCTGCTGCTGCCGAAGTCTCTGTGGATGGTCTTTTCCGCGTCGAATCGCTACATCTTATCCTGGATCTCCCTATCGTGACTTTTCACCGATCTCTGGGTTTCAAGATCATAGAAAATCTCTGTGCCTGCCTGCAACCAAAGCTGTTGTAAAAAAGTTGGACCCGAAAAGAATGATTGTTAGCTGGATATTCCATTTAAGAACTTTTCTCAAAAGTGATACAGATGCTCAGTAAGTGAAAGAAGAAGGCTGTTGATTAATAATTTTCTGCGTGAACTCTGTCCTTGCAAGCATGTGTGGATAATATCATCTGTGTGATCTCTGTTCTTTTGTATGTCTGTGTGACGTAAGTGTTTTGCATAAAGGTACTGGTGATGCCTGTGATTAAAGGGATGCTGCGACAGACAAAAACCAAACAATTTTCTCTAACTTAAAACACATTAGTTTGTGACTGAACTAATTTTCTCCAAATTTAAGGTGATCCATCTGAAGAAATCCATAACTCAACAAAGGCATTATTAAATCAAATAGGAAAACTGAAAAGAGATCATCAAAAACTGGGTAACGAAAATATTGTAGAGGAAGTGAAAGAAGAGCTAAAAACAAATTTAACAAAAACACGCTTGATATGATCATTGCTTGTAAAAAGCTTTTGAGCAATTTTTTTCAAGTGGAGAAATAGCATCTTGGCTGGATGTCGCTGTATACGCACAAATATTCAATGCTTCTCCAACCCCCGTCAGAACAATGGGCGTACATTTATGGTTGTTTACCAGTTAGCTCTACTTCAAAGTGAAAGCTGGACGAAGCTATGCTAGAGTGCATGTATTCTGAACACATAGCTAACAAACCAATAGTTGAAAAGGCTTTGAAAAAAGCAGTGATTATTGGAGGAGGTCCTAATGGGCTCTATTCGGCCTTAAAACTTTTCCTATCCGGCATAAATGTTACTTTGGTAGAGAAACGGCGAGAATATATTCGAAATCAGATTGTTACCCTGGGAACTACCTGGATGTTCCAGCTAAGAATTTTTCTGGGCACTGCATTTGATGAGTGTTTTGATAAGACGAATTCATGGCAAATAAAACATGACAATGGTGAGAATGGTGAAATCAACATAAAAATATTTGAGAATGCTTTAAAAAGACGACTGCAGTCTTTAGCTGAATATGTGGTTGCCAAGAAAGCCAAGAAATCACCCCATTAGAGCTGCTCTTCGGGGAATCTGTGGAAAAAATTCAATTTCCAACAATAAATGATTCCAAATACAATGCTGTTCTCAGCAGCAAAAAAATGATTTCCTTTGATTTGCTTGTGTGTGCTGCAGGTGTCAAGGATAGCATCCGCAACACCTACTTGGGCATACCCAACAAAGAACCGCTTTCAAAAAACGTTGGAATAGTTGTTATGACAAAGGCGAAAAAATTAAAAATACGAATTTCTTGGATCTCCAGGCAAAAGAACAAATTGAAATTTATAAAACTTTTGGAATCGTCCAAAATAAATGATGATATATTAAAAGCGCACTTTTATCGGAGGAAATGAAAAAAGGTTTGTTGAAAATACGAAAAAAACATTATTAGGCCTAGGCTAGTCTTAAAAAGCACTTTTTTATACGAAAATGGAAGTAGTTTATATATAAGCACAGCTACAGACCCTGTTTTGGCCGAAGTTTTGGCTGAGATCGACAACCAAAAGCATTACAGCCTGAAAATGAAACAATTTTGAAAGAGTTGGATGACTTAAAGTCTCGTCTAGAAAAAATGGTTTGCTGCATTAGTCGGTTCAATGATCCAAGAGAACACTGACGTTATTGTCAATATGGGGAAAGAAGAAAATGAGGAAATGCTTAATTTCGACCCACATCTTGTAAATACATCTACATTCAATGTGATTCTCTACTCATTGGACCAAGTGGCTGTGGAATACAATGTGCTAGGCAACTCTGCTGTGGTTTTAGCTGTAGGCGACTCTGCAGTCTTTCCACATTACTTACTGGCACTGGACTAACGATTGGAAAGATAAGCGTGGAAGGGCAGTTAGACATATTATAGAATACAACAAGGCAAATACAACCGATGTGTCAGCTTTGTTAAACAAACTGAATGACAATTTGGATAAATTGAAAAAAAGAAGTGAACACACAACTAAAAATGCAGCTTTTATGAAATCTGAATACGAGGATAACAGTTTAATTTACCAGGAAAAGTAAATGAAATAGCAAAAACAGCAATGCGTTCAGAAATTGAAAAAATAATTAAGCGAAAAAACACTCAAGAAGAATATGGTTTTAAGATAGCTGAAAAATTGAATCACGAAGTTCAGACTACGAAATTATGATTGGTGGAATAAAACACTATGTTAAGCTGACTAAGAATGGACAGCTTCAAGTGGGAGAAGACCCTAAGAATATTTTTAATACCTTGATACACGCTGCTATGTCCCTTGTAAGCCCAATTAATCTGCAGAAAAAAAGTATTGAAAAGGAGGCAGTTCACGCAGTTCAAAAGGAGGTCGAGCAAAAGGGCGTCGAGGCTGACAGACCAGTTTAAAAAACAAATTTTTTCAATTTGATTAGGTAACACTCCAAAAGGCGGCTGATTTCCTAGGTTTTTGTATCTCTAAAATTGTAGGTTCTTTTCAGTCAATTTTTAGTGAACTGTATGACCGAAGTGGTGTGGGAGACGATGGCAATCTAGTTTCGATTTAGTGTAGGCCCGTGGGGAACGGAAAAATTTACACCAAATCTAGAATTACACTGAATCGAGGGTGCACTTAATCGAAGTTTTTTTATATCAAGCAGTCATTAGTAAACACTAAATGAAGAGTTCTTGCCTTAATAACTTGTAATGACTCGAAACTTCAACCAAAACAACCTAAAACAACCAAAAACAATAATAAAGCCACTAAAGGACATGTGTTAAAGTTTCAATGAGAAGTATTACCGTATTTTCTCTATTAAGACCCCCCTCCTGTTCAACCGTGTTTGGCATTGAATTTTTGACCCACTTTTTGAATGCTTCTCTTAAGCTAATTACCCCTCATTTTTCAGCCAGTGAGATGAGCTACAAAATTAGGGGTAGCTTGCCTGAGAGAAGCACTCAAAAGTGAGTCAAAACACAATGCCACAAACACGTTTATTGAATTCAGGGGGGGGGGTCTATAATTAGAGAAAATACGGTAGTTATTTTAGGATGCATTTGTTTCTGTCTCTGTAAAAGCACTCGTCCAATGCATCAGTGATACTGAGAACTGAAGTATTGAAAAACGTGATTCTCGTGTTTTTCGCATTAAAATCAGCTAAAATTTTTCCGATTTTTTTTAAAGATATGGTCGATACGGATATTATGGGTGTCGAAAGACCACCTCCGAGGTAAAATTTCCATTTTTCGAATGAAAATTTTTCGAGACCATTACTATTGCCATCGACTGACCTACACTTAGGTCATAGACTTCACTAAGAATCCAGCAGAAAAGACCTAGTATTTTGACAATACAGCCACCTCAAAAATTAGCCGCTTTTTAGAGTGTTAAAAAATCAATAATTGAAAAACCAGTTTCAAGCTATTTATGTTCAAGTAGCATATCTAAATTCACGTTGCATAAAGATTTGTGCTTTGTTAAAAGCTCTATGATTATAGTACAAATAAACATTGTTAGTAGTGACTCTCTGAACGTTTTTTAAACCGTTTTTTAAAGTTATTTTTGCCGAGAGTAGGTATCTTCTCTCTTTTGTTCTTTTTTTCAGCCTTCGGTTTTGAAACTTCCGGCTGGAAAAAAGGGACAAAGGAAGAAGATACCTAAGGCCAAAATCTGAACCGAAAAGAACTCGAAAAATTAAATTTTGCTTGTAACAAAAAAAGTTACAAGCGAAATCATAATAGCAAGGTTTTTGCCTTAATCTTATCGGCTGGTCATTTTATCAATGGACAACGTTTTTTGAAGTTTGTACACTCACACAACCAAATATTCATTGGGAAAACACTCATTCAGTTTTTCAAAGTCTATCTATGGGTCATTTTGAATTTTTCCAGGGTTCAACCAATATCCAAAACGTTGAATCGGTTGAGAAAAAACCAAAAAAATTCTGCTACATGAAAAAGTAAATTATTATTATTTTATGACTAGAATTAACATTTTCCCGGCTATCGAAAAAACTGCATAAACCATCGATCACTTTCTTATGGTGCGAAAATGTTTTTGTTTATTAACCCTTAAATCAGCATGCTCTCCTGTAGACAAATCAATAATTTTGATATTTGTATTCCGGGAACAATTTGAAAGGTAAGCGGCATCGCTTGGAGTTCCTTTACACTTTTTTGACACTTTTCTGACACTTTTTTAGCTCGATTTTCAAAGCTTTTTTAAATTCTGTTTGGACAGTCCGGTCCTAAATATTGCAAGGATTTCAATTTTACCGATCGCTTTTCAGAATCAAAAATCTTTTCCTGTAAAAAAGCAAAACCTCAATAAACGGGCACTTATTTCAGACCGTTTATCGAGGTTTGCTTTAAAAAAAAGATTTTTGATTCTGAAAAGCGATCGGTAAAATTGAAATCCTTGCAATATTTGGGACCGGACTGTCCAAACAGAATTAAAAAAAAAAGACCGTCCAAAAGAGGTCCAAAGAGAATTTAGAATTTTTTAAGATTTGCCAAAATTCAATGTTTATTTTGCAGTATTTTTTCCATAAGACTAAGACTTTACAAAATTATTAAAAAGTATTGGAAAAAAGAAATGAACATTCCGGTTACATGCAGCAGTAATAAAAGGGCGTGATTAGTACGAAAGATAAGAGTTGAGACATAACAAAACATAACATTGATTTGGTGCTAGCAAACTGGCATGTAAAGTCATTAAACAACGAACAATTAATGTGTCTCTAATCAAAAGTACATAAAATTAGCCGAAAATAATACCAAAGGATTTGCATTCATTATGATTTTCAATGCACACGCATTATTCTTTTTCCACAAACTTTTTAATATAATTGAAATATTGGATGGTTTTTATTTATTTATTTTCAACTTTCAGACTTTTTTAACTGCAAAATTCACAACGTTTTGAATTTCACAAATTGTTTGTTTGTGAGGAGCTTTTGAAGAGACTCAAGGGAGCACAGCCGTCGCCCTTTTTATTTCGAAAATATTCAGGGTTGCTTTTTCAATTGTTATTGTTTGTGTAAGGAAGTTATTTAACAAAAATATTCGATAACACGTAAGGTTTTTGGTAGTGTAGTGGTAAAATGGGGGCGTCTGGTCACGTAAAAGCTCAAGTGCAGGCATCACCCCTCCAAAGAGTATGAGTTCTCTAACCGTAGAACAGGGTGGTGCATATCCAGAAAAACCCCAATTCCTTGCAATGTAGAGTGTGCTGGTCTTTTCCGCGAAGCTGCAAAATACCCTATGGTAGGTAGGTTGTCAGGCAGAATAAGTAGGTAATAAGATATGTTTTTTGGGCACAGATCGCTAAGGGGCTCCCAGAGAAGATGATGACGGGAAAGAGGTTTTTTGCAGTCACAATAATGAAATTTCTGGTGCACACCGGCACCGTCAAGCTTCAATTTTTTTGGTCGGTGCCCCGGTGCGGTGCCGGTGCCGAAATCCGAAATTTACAGCATTGCTGCAGTGTCTACTGCAGTGTTTTAACTTACTAGGCACTACAGCGAGGTTGAACTCTACAGTTGAACTCTACGAGATGCAGAGCTACAAAACCATGTGTTTGATTAATTCTGCGATAGAAATTTTTATTTACAAAAAATTAACTGGAAAATCGCCAAAAACTTTTGGACCACACTTTAGTATTATACAAGAAAAAAAACTGTAGAGTAAATAAATAGACTAAGAGCTGACTAGCAAACAGTCTTTTGAAAGAAACAACTGCATAGTTAGACTTCCTACTTACCTGCAATCAAGATTAGCTTCACTAGCAAAATAAATAAGATGATCAATCAAAAATTTAACAAATCACTTCCTGCTTCAAGCAGCTATAGTTTTTTTATTAAAAAACTGTTTTCGACTATCTTTTCTGGTTCTTTGAACAAAAGGAATTTACTGTAGGATTTACAAGATTGAGCGGAAATATTTATTGTATATATTTTCGCATCAGTATTTTGGCTATAAGTAGGCTATATGTAGGCTTGGCAGATTGTGTTCCGTGGGATTCGGGATTGGATTTTTCGAAATTTTCGGGGTCGGGATCGGGATTTGCTTTTGGACCGGCGGATTCGGGATCGGGATTCTCAAAATGTCGGGATTGGGATTGCGGGATTCCCATGCGATTCCCGTCCGTTGCCAAGCCTAGCTATATGACTGTCCTGGCTATAAGTAATGACAATCACTTCTATCACTTAGCAGTGTCGCTGGCTCAGGACACCCCAACCCAAATGTAACCCTACCATTCAGTAACTTTTTTTGGGCAAGAGGGTCATATTCCAGTAGCGTCAATTTTTTTTTTTTAATTCTTCTTTTTAGTTCAAGATGGTGATAAACTTGATACTTTTGCTGAAAAATAGTTATTGCATGTTTGCAACCTAGAAATTGCCTAGAATTTCCAAAATATCACGATTTTTTTACAGCTATAAGCAAAACAAATACTCTGCTTAGGATGCCACACCTTCTATTAAAACCCATAAAAAGTTATATAAAAGGGGGGCAAAGCAGGTTTCAATGGCTAGAAATTCAGAAATAAAGGCATGTATATCAAAATAGTTTTTACTTTTCATAAGCAAACTTCCCATTTGTTCTTGCAACATTTTAGCCATTATTTCTGTTTAATTTTAACTTTTTTTTCACTTTTTTGTATGTTTTAGCTGCTGAATTGCGTAGAAAATATTTTTCAGGCTCTGACATTAATTACAATTTTTTGGCGAAATTTACCTTAGAGGATGAAGGCAAAAAGTCAATTTTGGGTCATTTTTTTCGAAAATAATCTTCTTGGCCGTAAAAACATATTTTTTACGCGTTTCAACCCCGGCTCACGACCCCCTACGAAATGGTATATTTCGAGCCGCGATTTGAAAAATGTTAGCCCACGGGCTGGCTTTTTGGTGAACAGTGTTGACAACTGGCAAAATCGGAATCCTTGCGATATTTGGAAAGACTGTCAAAACAGAACTGGAAAAGCTTTGAAAGTCGAGCTAAAATGTCGGACCTAAGGAGGGAACGAACTTCCGACTCAAAAATTCATTATATAGAGTTTCCTTATAAAGAGTTTTAACTGTAATCTTTTTCTGTATATAGTTTTGGAAACACAAAAAATTGCTATTAATTAATCTTTCAGGCATGTTAAATCCAGTTAATTTCATCCGAGACACTGGTCAATTGAAAATTCTGCTAGGTTTTCTAGCAATCGCATTTGGTTTTGCTCAGAGAATTGGATCTTCCAAAGATGCGGATGAAATCAAACAGCTTCCGGGACTAACATTTGACTACCCAGCCAACAGTATGCTGGCTATTTGCAACTTTCATCTCAAAATAACCTGCACTACTGGTAAATCCTTTAGTATTTATTTTTTAACCGATAATAAAAAGATAGTTTTTAGGCTACTAGAATCACAAAACCGTCCTAGCACCGATCCACTAATAATATGGTTCGAATAATTACTCATATTTTTAATAAAGACCTAAGCTCTGAAAAAACAGGATTTCTGGAGGACCAGGTTGCTCAAGTCTTTTCGCCTCTTTCACAGAACTTGGCCCTTTTTCCTTAATCCTGATGGCAAACTCTGTTTGAAAATGCTTACTCTTGAACAAGGTAAAAACAATGAGGTACTAGGCATTAAACAAAATATACACGTCCAGTCAGAATTTTTTTAACTTTTAATAATATCTGTTTTTCAGTAGTCCGGTCAAGTTCCAGTCACAAGATTGGTCAATAGAGAGATTGTCGACTGTATAAGACCACTATCGAAAAAACTTTTGAAAAACGCTCGGTCTTCGCGTAGTAATGCCGTCGACTCTTGATAATCCGTCAATCCTTCAAATTTGTCTCCACCTAGCTTTGAAATTTTGAAACTTTTTGCCCAGCCTGGTCCATCGATGAAGACACCTGAAAGTCGTAAAGATCACAATTTTGCCGGTCATTCTGAAAGCGTTAAAATTTTTGCCATTAGACTCGCGCCTCTTGATAAGCCGTCTTCTATTTTTTGAATAGAGTGACGGCTTATCAAGATGTGAGGGTCTTTCCTGCAAATATTAACATTTTCAGAAACGACCGTGAATCGTGATACTTATGAATATTTGACTAGGCTGGTGAATCAGTTTCGCATGAAACTCTAAAAGTTGGGTTTAAATAGTGTAGGACCTAGGCGGGAACGAACTTAATGGTGACGGTTTATCGGGATTTCACTGTATTTGAATTTAATAAAAAAAAAGCAAATTTACGCCACGGAGTATTTAACACCAGAAAAACGCATTAACCCTTTCAGTAAAAAATAACTGCTAATAAAACCTAACATTTAGATAAGCAATATGCTCTTCTTTGACAACCCTACAATGTCGGCTTTTCATATTCTGCGTCCGGAGTCGATAACTCGTCGCGCTACAACGATGATAATGTGAGCTGTTGTCTGTTCAACAAGCTAACCAAATAATTGGTGTTTTAGACAGCCGAAGACAATGCTGAAGCACTCCAATTATTTTTGGCTAGATTTCCAGAATACAAAGCAGAGATTTTTATGTTATGGGCGAGTCTTACGCTGAATTCATGTTGCTGTGCTCACTAGAAACTTATTCCGATGATCACGGCTAATGTATTTTTATTTCAAATGTAACAGCTAAAGGCTAGATAATCCGAAAATTTTCAAGAAAATTAAAATTATTTTATTAACATGTAGTTTGAGATCGTAGTTGCACCAGTGCTGGCACTAACGGCACTGCAGGCACTGCTGTTTTTTACAATGCCTTCGCAGCCGCCAAGCGCTTCTTTAGAGCGTCAGCGCTGGCGCGATTGTTTGCTGAGATGCAACTACGTATATCAGTTTTCTAACTTCAAACACTACTAACGAGGGCATCATATCGTATGAATATCTCTAACAAGGTCAGAGCTGAAAATTGAAAATCGGAGGGTCGAAAGTCGATTATTGCTGAAATTTTCAAAACTTGAGGTTGATTCGAAAGTATATTTTTTTAGTTTTTACATAAAAGAACCATGGTTTTTGCGCGCAGTGGCATGTGCGAAATTTGAATTGGCAGGGGACATGCTCTTTCGTCCCAAACTGTACTCTTTGGAGTGGACTCGAAAGAGTACAGCTTGGGACCAAAGAGAAGTGTCTCCCGCCATTCAAATTTCGCACATGTCACTGCGCGCAAAAACCATGGTTTTTTAACAAAAAATCAGAAACCCAAACGACAAAGTAAAAGCAGATAAAGACTACTTACACTAAATCTATCAAGAAAAATTTAAAATTAGACTGCAACCATTAAGCTTTAGTCTGCATTTTTTCTTCTAATCCTTACTTAATTGAATTATAAAGCATTTCAGCTACTAAACTTGACCTGAACCTAGTGGCTTGGCTATTGGCAATGGCTTTTTATCCATTAAACAAAGCTTGAACTCTTATGTCAACATGGCTTTCTACAGAGGAATGATTGGAAAGGAGTGAGTTGATGCTTTTTAGTGGTCTCTCTTTTTTCGCTCAGCCAAAACTTTGGCTGAGATTTTTCACAGACACCGCCCTCCCTTGCAAAAAAAAACACCTAGGTTTTAGCTCCCTCCCTACTAGGGTTGTCGAGCGCTCGAAATTTTCGAGTCGAGCGCTCGATTCGACATTCGAAATTCGAAAATTTTCGAGCGCTCGATTCGAAATTTCAGCGGCTTCGCCGCCTCATAATGGAATTTTTAGAAATAAATTTATTGAAACCATGGTTAATCGACAACACATGACCGCTTTACCACACCAAACAAATAGCGGCCAAAAACAACTACCATTGCTTGTTCATAGTTGTTTTGATCAGACGGCGCAGACACGGAGACTCTGAGATCGAAAAGGGCAAATTAGAATCCACAATAAAATTAGTTATGTCGTTGGTTAATAGCTGGCTCTGCTGCTTGGAATATCCTGGACTGAATAGTGTTGCAATTGGCTCAACTCTGGCTTTTTTTTCGCCTCGGAAGGTCCAATTCTTTGTTCGTTAACTTTTCCTTGTGTTTTGCCGATTTCAGGTGACCCGAAAGATGAGTCATTGATCCACTGTTTAGCAGTGTAAGCTCTTCACCACAAGTGCAAATAGCCTTTCCACCGACTTTCTTAAACGATTTCCAAACTTCGCTTGGCATTTTTCTAAAACGAGAAAAATTCACAATTAGATTCTTCTTTTTTTGTGCTGCAAGTTCCAAACTATTACTCGAAAATGAGCGCTCAAAATTCGTAAGCATAATTCAAAATTTTTTTCGAGCGCTCGAAATTCGAAATTTCCGCTAGAAATTCGAAATTTTTCGAACTTTCGAGCGTAAAGTTTGAAATCGAGCGCTCGATTCGACAACCCTACTCCCTACTAATTTTTTAGTTGCACCAAGAATTTGGTTAATCGAATAAAAAGAAATTTTAAAGGAATTTTTGAAAAATATACCAAAATCACTGTCAAATTTTCGGTTAAAGACTAAGAAAAAAAGTTGGTCGAAACTAATACAGTATTACAATCGTACCTCGCATAACGTATAACCTCGGCACACCTTAATGCTCAGGCTACGGCAATTTACATTATAGGGCTAAGATTTTTTAAATAATGTAAATTATTCGAAAAACAATAAAATTTAATTTACAAATCAAAAAAACTAATGTTCCAGGGACTTTGATTTGTTCAAAACAGACTGTTGTGTGGCGTCCACCCTATACAAGACTGTGATTTCTCGGCCTACATTGATGTTAGTGAGCATGGCAAGTTAAGTGCAAAGAAAAGTGATCAACCGGCATTCAATAAATGTGCTCTGAAGATTCTTGCTATCGTCAAAGATCAATTTTATGGAATTAAAGGGTAACAATCACTCACTTCAACATTTTCGCCTTATTTCTCCTGATAAATGGGTCCAATGGAAAATATAAAAATCTTCGAATGCTTTTTCTGTTTTCAAATTGAGGATTTTGAGACAACACGCAACTTTCATGTGGGTTATCCAATGAGGTCAAAATATACTGGACAATAAAAAAAAATATGCTCGCGAGGTCCTCTGTAAATCTGGGTTCAGAGTTGGATCCGGGCGTATAAATGAGTTTTCGATAATCCTACACCGTACTGTCCTAACTATAGCTGCACGAAAGTCGGCGTCTCTAAACAAACTGGGCTCCGACCGCCAAACTGACAATTTGGACGATTTTCGGATGACGACGTTGCCAATGACCTTTTTTCGAAATTTTCAAGAACTTACTCTTAGATCGCAAATGACTTGCTAGCCATTTTGCTAGTACTGAAGCTGTTCAGTGTATTTAAAGAAAGAATAAAAAGGTAACAACCGGTGTTTGTGCAGCTATGCTTGCACAAAAATTTAGCATCAAAACATTTATTTTGAAATCGACAACATCAAAAACAGGTGAGCAAATACAGAACAAACATGCCCTATTTCTTAACGGGAGGAAGTGTGGTTGAGTAGCCCCCCCCCCTTCTTTTTTTTGTTTTTTTCAGACTTAGGCAACGGCAAGCCAGCTTATACTAAAACGGACTTTAAAAAATGAGTCTAAAACATGTTTGAGACCGACCTAGCAGGCGCCAACCTTAGCCAAAAGCCTAAGCCTTAAAAATAATAAAAAAAAGAACAAGGAGGAGCAAGTCTGAAAAACCCCCTCCCCTAACCTATATACTGCAGACTAATACCCCACTTATTATTATTGTAGATTGGCCTTAGCAGCAATAATATTTTAGTCACTTCTGGTATCAGTTAACATTATAATAATCCAATTTAGTTACGATGAGTACGACATCAACTCCGATTGCTATGCCTCTCCGGACCAGTTCAAACAAGACTCTAATTTTTGGAGAACACAAAGCTATTTTGAAGCATTAAATGTGAAGTCCTCAAAACCACTTATTTCTGATGGACTCTACCGATTTGTGGACCAAGGCGTGAGTTTGAAAAAAAATTTGATGGTCAACCAGCCAGCCAGTTTTAGAGTTTGATCAACACTAAATCCACAGACCCTCTAGGCGGATTTAATTGCTATGTGACGGAAGCTACTGAAAAGTATTTTGACTTGTTGGAAGTAAGGAAAGCACTCAAAATTCCTGCTTTGCTAGACAACACTCAGCTCAAGCTTTGCAAGTAATCAATTATATGTAGTTCAGTATTATTACTCTTTGTCGATAATTTTAGACAGCTTCTGAATGAAAACTACAAAATTCAATACCCTGAAACTGGAGCTTTGTTTCAGTGGATCTTTGATTCTGGTACTTTTTTTAATCAATAATATCAATATGAGCTTTTGTATTTTTTGAACGCATTTCCTCGGCATGATGGTTAATATGAACATTTGTGGATACAACATTCGCATCTGCAGTAAGGCACCAGCCCTATTCCACAATGGAATTTTTTTCCTGGTCCCCTGTAATTTTTTGGGACTTTTTAAACTTAGGCAATGGCTTGTTCACGTACTTCGAGTTCGGATTTTTGACTGCGTTAACACCTTTGATCCAAACTCGAACTCTAAGTACCTGAACATCCATAAGGGTTGGCGGACTCAAAATATATTGGACTCATGTTTAAGTTTATCCTAACATACGCTGACCAACCCTTGCCCAAGCCAAAAAAGCCCCCAAAAAAGAAAAATCGAACATCGGCAAAAATTTCTGAGGAACGAAGTTTGCAGACCGAAATTCGCGTCTCGACTAAGCGCAGAGAAATACAAGGATTGAAATTAGCAAAAATGACATTCGTGGAAAGGCATTGGCGGCAGGACATTTACAGACCGAAATTTGCGAGAACCGAAAATAAAATACCATATACTCAAAATTTGCAGGCTATCCACTGAATATTCTAATCTTCAACGGAGACACAGATGGAGTCTGCAACTTCCTAGATGATTCTCTGTTCGTTCGATCACTGAATATGACCAGTATACATTTGGTAATAGAACAGCTTGGACCTACCAAAAAGACAACTTTAAACCAATGATTGTGGGTTATCATGAAAAATTCTACAAAAATACTGTGAAGCTAGACCTATTGACACTTTCTGTAGGATTTTTTACAATTCACTTATTTTTAACAAAATATCAAAATCTCGACATATAGAGTGCAGGCCATATGGTGCCAAGATCACTTCCTGGACCCAGTCTGCAGATGATTGCCAACTTCATGTCTGATGGCAGAGACTACAGCAAAGCTTTGCCATTTTCACCCACAGCGCAGAAGATTAGTGCAGTGTCACAAGCATTTAGTTGTAAGAACAAGTAAATGGTATGAGGCCAGTTCAAAACTTTTAAATTTAGTGAGTCGAAAGAAGCAGATAGAGTGTTCACTCTGCCTGGTCAAACCTTTCGGACTTATTTCAAGCAGTATTCTGGTTATTTGAATGCTGATAAAGGCAATTATCTGCATTATTGGTGAGAAAGATTGAGCAGATAGTAAGAAGGATGCTAGGTGTGACTAATTTTAGGCTGGTCGAATCTGAATCCAACCCAACCACAGACCCTCTAGTATTGTGGTATAATTTCATGCGTTTTTTCCTAAAATATGCATATATGTGTCTGTAGGTTTAACGGTGGACCTGGATGCAGCAGTTTGGAAGGTCTTCTAATTGAGCAAGGACCCTTTCATCCTAATCCAGATGGAAAACGCTGTTTGAAAACAATTTCTCTTGGAATAAGGTGATATTTGATAAAAAAAATAATAAATAAAAATTTTTTTGAATGAAAATAGTATTGTCTTTTAGAGTTATTTATGTGCTCTATTTTTCTGCTATTTTTCAGTAACAAAAAATAACAAGAATCTAAAGAAAAAATGGGCTGGTGAATAGGACAGTTGCCCAAAACGTATACAGCCGACTCTCGATAAACAGAAATTTTCTCAAGTTCGTTCCCGCTTGTGTTCCGACGCTTTTTACATCTATTATCGAAATGCATAATTCCGATCTTACTGGTCATTTTTCTACAGTTTCAATATTTAGAATCTCAAAACGAAAAATTACAAAAATTATTTTTTAGGCAGCCAATATGTTGTACCTAGAAAGCCCTAGAAATGTAGGTTTTTCCCACCAGAACACCACGCTAAATCCAGATCCCAGCTATGACAATGAGAAGGTGAATATATAAACACCCAATACAGACCAAGCAAAAAATATTTAAGACTCTTTGGGATGCTTTCCTTGCTCTCAAAGACTTCTATTCAGTATTTCCGGAGTACTTAAACCGACCATTCTATGTCACTGGAGAGTCTTTTGGAGGTGTTTATGTACCTATGTTGGCTCAACTTTTGATCCAAAAGATTCAGGTTATTTTTCATTTTTCTAGCCAGTTGTATTTATAGCTAAATTGTCAGGCAAAAGAACTAACTGGGGTCAACCTGCAAGGAATGGTCATAGGAAATGGGGCACTCAGTAGAAAGCACATCATAAACTCCATCATCCCACTCAAATATCATCGAGGATTTATCGGCAAAAGAGAGTGGGACAATCTGGCAGAATGCTGTCCTGAAGTCACCTATCAGAACTTGGCCACCTGCAATTTCGCAAAATATGTCCAGCTGGAAGAGAAGTCTGTGAAGTTGCTTCCTGCAGATGATTCTGTGTGTGCTGCTAGAATTGTGGCTATAGCTCAGCACACCAGATGGTCTAATCATAAGAAGTAGGGACATTTTACGATGGTTTGACCAGTAAAAAAGTTTATGCAAGTTTTTCAGTCTTGATGTCAACAATATCTACCAAGACTGCTATGAAGAGACGGAAGAAAAGGTTAATATACCAGGAAGTGCTCTTTTTGAAGCTAAAAAGAAGACTGGAGCTTTGGAAAATGATTTGGTAACATTTTTTTTGTTTATTTGAGCAAGTTATAGTGGTTTTTGAATTTAGACAAGCGAGCAAATAAGAACTTTTTAACCAAGAAATAAATAGTGAAAAGTGAATTTTGATAAGCTTTAAAGAAAAGGTCATTATACAATGCTTATTGCCAGCCTGGGAGCGAAGAAAGGCTTCTGGCCTAGAGTCGGACACATTTATTATTCCAAATTTTAATTTTTTGTCTCTGATGAGTTTAGTCTAAAAGGTTGCAAGTATCCTTTAAAAATGTTTAGACGCGAATTTACCTTGGGGTCCAAGGCAAATTGAAAACTTTTTTTTTCGATTTTTTCAGAAACCGAAGTGTTTCCGTGCTGTTTCAGAGCACTAAAATCAATATGAGACGTGTCCTTTACCATTGAGAAAAAGTCAATTTTTCGCTAAGTGGGGGGAGGGGAAGTTCCGTAGTATAGCCATAATTTTTAAGAGCTTATAAGTTCTCAGGCAATACCCTTCAAACCTGCAATAGGGTGAAATTCAACAGACATTAATCGGTTATAAGTTGAGGAATCCATAAATGCCTTGGTACTCCTGGTGTGTGTTGTGTCAAACACAGTCTACAATTCAAATTTTTAGTTCAACACTTACTCTACAGACTCTCAAGGAGGCTTTTCCTGCTTCAGAAAGCCAAAAACAGAAACATGGCTCAACATTCAAGTGTTCGAACGGCTCTGAATATCCCCTCCTACATTCCAGCCTTTCAAGTGTGCAAGTAATATCACATTTAATTGGCCATAAAATATGGGCAACAATTTATTTTTAGCAAACACATAGTAAAACTTACCAACACGGGATAAATGACACTAGTTCTTTTTTTGATAACATCATCAGATCCAAATATCCCATGAAAGTTCTGATCTACAATGGCGACTTGGATTTTGCCTGCAATTTCCTAAGTGCCCAGTGGTTTGTGGAAGAGCTGGCACAAAGAAATGGTCTAAAGGTTTCTAAAGCTCATGCTGAGTGGATCTACAGATCTAACATTGCGGGCTATGTCAAGCAGTTCCAAGGCGCTAACATTACCGTTGATTTGCTCACAATCAAGGTGATTGAGCAAATAAATGTTGCAATCAACTCAATGTTTCCAGGGAGGTGGCCATTTCGCACCTCATGACAGACCTGGACCATCCTTACAAATGCTCACAAACTTTCTTGCCAACCGTGAATACAGCGTACCTATTCCATTTAGGACGGATATGAAGCCGTTGAACCGTGAGTACAATAAAAAACAAGAGGTTTGCATTTCAAACTAACTTTTTACACTTGGGGTCTGTCATCTTAACCATTCGACTACGGAACCTCACATTTCAATAGTCAACTTTCAAAGCTTAGTTTTGTTAAAAACTAGAGCCGCCCGGAAAAAGGATCTCTAAGTCGGCGCTAGTAGCGAACCCCCCCCCCCTTCCCACAAATCCGACCTTTTAAAAATTGCTGTAACTACCTTTCAAACAAAAAGTTTAGGCTTGGAAAGTATTCGTGGGTATTCGCTACTAGGGTCTCTAAGTTAAATAAGCATTTTCGACCATAGTAGCAAGTACCCCCACCCCAACGATTTTCACCTTTTTTACTTAAGTAAAAAGTACCCGAATTTATGTCCCAGACCGCGGAAAATATGCGTAAACTCTTTATTAGTCACAACTTCCGTACGCTGGCCTACCCCAAGCCTAAGGGCTAAGCCTAGACTTGTTGTTTGCAATGGTAGTTACAGCAATTTTAAAAGGTCGGATTCTTGGAGGGGGGGGGAGTATCGCTATTAGCGCCGCATTTTCGATGCTCTATCGAATGGTAAATATATGGTTCATAGATATCGCTCGGTCACTACCATATGTTCGCTCGTAAGAAAATAACCCTCGTTTCGTAACTCATCTCACTGTCTAAAATTTTTTGGGCAAGTTGCTTAATAGATGTCTGCAAAAGAGGGTCAAAAACAAATGTAATAAACATGATTAGAGGAAATACGGTAATCAGTTTTCAGATGACTCCCAACATGGCTTTTAATCCGAAAAATGCAAAACAAATGGCTGCTTCAAAGTTTACAACGTCATTTAACAGACTACAACAGGCTCATTCTGAAAAGTTTGGCAATAATTGGAAGGGTTACCTTGCCAACTACACTTCCAATCACAATGCTGACACAATTTTAACGAGAAAAATTGCCCGAAAATCCACGAGTCCCCCACCAACTACTACAAAAACACAAGATAAAGTAATCGATTTGCCCGGTCTAACATTTCCGATGTCTGATCAATACTCTGGGTATTTGAATGCTAGCATGGGCGTGTTTTTGCACTACTGGTAAGTCGACTTTTCATGGTCATACTCACAAAAATCAGTTATTTGTGGACGAATATCAACTGGCGACAAGCTACTGGGTTGATGGTCCTAATTAGGGTTGTAGAATTCTCCGGAGAAATAGAAATCGGAGAATTCTCCGAAAAATTAGAGAAATAGGAACTCTATCGCAATTTCAACAAAAACTTAAATAAATAGCAAATTTGCGTTTACAGCAGAGTAAAACCTCAATATACAAGCCTAGGCAACCACTGGATTGGAGGGCCACTGTACTAAAACTTTAAAATGTACGGAGGCTGCTAAATCGAGGTTTAGCTCTACAGTACAAAGATTACAGTTAACTGTACATGCGAACAAAATAAATTGCCGATTTCCGGTGATTTCCCAAGCTCTGGTAAGTTACCGGTAAGTTGCTAGAAATTTGCCAGTAAGCTACCGTGGTGACTTACCGCCTCCTAATCCTCGAACCAACTGGCTCTTTCACATTTTCTATTTCGCCGTTTTTGTTTATTCGGAGAAATGAGCAGAGAATTTTCCGGATAATTCTCCGAATAATTCTCCGGAAATTCTACATTGTACAACCCCAGTCCTAACTGATATTTCTTTTGCAAATTAAATTTTTCATTTTTTAACTCTTCAATAAAAAAATTTTAAGGTTGGTAACTTCTCAGTCCAATCCGACCACTGATCCTATAGTTTTGTGGTAAATTAGTTAAAAATAATCACTTATCACCTAATTTTTGCTCTGTAGGCTTAACGGAGGTCCTGGCAGCAGCAGTCTGATGGATTGTTCACTGAACTAGGACCTTTCAAGCCGTCCAAGGATGGAAAAAACTACACCAAAATAGTTTTGCATGGACTAAGGTTCGATAAAAGTCCAGCGGCAATACTTTTTTTCTGTCACAAATTTTCCTTTTTTGTCCCAAAATACTTTTTTCTGTCTCAAATTTGAACCGAAAAAGCATTTTTAGGACAATAAAAGTATTGTCTAGTTAACCTCGTAAAGGTACTGATATTTATTTAAATTCAAGTTTGCCAATGTGCTGTTCCTGGAATCTCCACGGGGTGTAGGCTTCTCTTACAGTACTGACGAGTCAGAAATTGACCCTGACCAACCTTACAATGATGATTTGGTGACTAATTATACCAATTTTTTTGTTTTCAATAATTTGAATAACATATAAATTCAGGCCGCTTCCAACAATGTCCTAGCAGTGCTGTCCTTTTCGATCGCTTTCCTGAATACAAGTCTAGACCGTTTTATATAACTGGAGAATCATATGGAGGAATTTACGTCCCCACACTAGTCAATCAGCTGCTTAAAACTATTAAGGTATGGTAAAAGATCAGAAAATTTCAAGTACGAGCTATTAGTTATTTAAAAATGCTGTAAATTCACCCTAATCCAGCACCTGTAAACTGAAATGTTTTGATTCTTCAATCTGAGAGCAAGCTCCCGAAATTCCCAAAACCTTAAATAATAAGTAATTTTCAGATCCAAAACATTGACTCCATAAATTTGGTGGGAGTGGCCATCGGCAACGGCCTCCTCAACTACTACAACCAGCTGAACTCAGCCATATATCTGGAGTATTTCCGCGGATTTTACGATTATGAGTAAGCATTTCACCCATTAAAAAAATAAATATAGGACACTTTTAGCACTTTCAAATCTTTATCAAAATGTTGTCCACAGGAGTCAGCAGCCTCTATTGCCAATCTGGATATGTGGCGCCTTGCGATTTCAGCCAGTATCTGGAGTATGATCAAATCAAAACTGGAAATCCAAGAAAAGATCCCGATAACCGAATGTAGAGGAATGTGGTCGTTTAACTATCAAGCTTGGGCTAGACTTGGTCTGGGTACTGGGTAGGATATAGTCGTTATGTGTTGTCATAACTAAGGACAAAAATATATTTGAAGACACAAATACAAAAACAGCGGCTACAACACATACCAAGACTGCTATAGCTCTGAATACAGCTATGAAACTGAAGAATTTGCTCAGGCATTTAAGCATAGAAGCAGACAAAAAAGGAATGCAACTGACAGCATAGAAAGTCCTGTTCTCACAACATCTACTCCTTTGTGGATCAGGCAGTAAGACTTATTTAAAGCGTGAAATATAGTTTTTCCGTTTTAACTAACTTAACTTAACTTATATCTCTAATTAACGCTCTCCCCCTTTATTTCCCCCTTTATTCAAAATCATGTTTGTGCATTGTGTTTTTGACGTACTTTTCGAAACCCACTCTCAGACAATTTCTCGCCCCACAGCGTGTCAAGCGCCCGTATCAGTGTTGTGCACTCGTCCTCGTCTTCATCCTCGTACAAAGAGCTACATTTTGCATAGACTCACTTTTTTCTTATAGATACGGACCAGTGTTGTGTATTTTCAATTTTCGTCCTTCGTATTTTTTTTTTCGTCCTTCGTTCTTTCGTCCTCGTCTTCGTCCTCGTAGTACGAGGACGAGGACGAAATACGAACACTTCCAAAAACTAGGACGAGACGAAGACAAAGTAGGAGGCTCAAAAATTACAAGTACGAGGACGAGGACGTGGACGAAGCGGCAAGGATGAGGACGGAAGACGAAGGGTAAATACGGCTCGTCCTCGAACTTTCTTGATTCGAATCTGTTTTTTCACCGAAAAGTTTATTTTCACGAACAAACGATTATTTGAACAAATTTTTTAAGTAACAGTTTCGATTTTATTAAGCAAGCATTTGCTTCTTTTCTCTTTGCTAGCTTTTGATTAGTTATTTGAGGTGATCATCAATGATGCGTTGATTCTTTTCATCGTCGTTTTTGAAAAAGAGGATCTCTTGTTTTATCAGTGGCAATATAGTTGCCAAGCAAAGCCAAAAATTTGATACCTCGTCCTTTTAGAGATCTCACTTCACAATAGGCGAGAAAAATTGCAGTGTACCTATTTTGTAGTTTTTCAATAAAAAGTCAAATCTTGAAAATACTTTGAGGAAATCGGATCTGTTATTTTAAACATTAAAATATACAAGCTTTAAGCAAAGGTGTAAATTTTTTAATAAAAACTCACTTTTTGGCTTTTAAGTATGAAGTACGAGCGAAGTACGAGTGAAAACATAAAGGACGAGAAAAAGACGAGGACGAAGACGAGTACGAGCGAATTTTAAAAGTCGGTACGAGTACGAAGTACGAGGACGAGGACGAGAAAAATTGAAAATACACAAGACTGGTCCGTATCTATAAGAAAAAAGTGAGTCTATGCAAATTGTAGCTCTTTGTCTGGGCTATCGATTGGTAGTTTAAAATTGAATTGTCTAGCCTCCTGACAAAGTTCCTAGCCTTTAAAACCACATATCCATTTTTCGAAAAAATTTTACTAGCATGTTTTTACAGAATTTCACTACATTTCTGGGTTTTTTCGGTGATAATGACCACGAAAAACATGCAAAAGCACGGAGAAAAAGAAAAGCCACTAAAAGCTAGCAAATGCTGCAGAAAAAATAAAGAAATTATAGTTGAGCAAATGAAAATTATACTAGCAATGCAGTTTTCAATCAGTGCCGGGAACTCGTCCTCGTCTTTCGTCCACGTCCTCGTCCGACTAGGACGAGCACGTAGACGAATTTTTTGAAAACCCAATGACTTGTTCGAAGACGAGGACTGGTAAATTTGATAGTCAAGGATGAGGACGTGGATTTTAAGGAAATACGAGTGTGAAATTAAGCTAATACTCTTTAAAGCTTGGAAAAAGCTTGTATTTTTTCGACAAATTTGTAAATTTTTTGTTTGTGTTTATAACTTTTGTGTGATCTAGAAAAGGAAGTTTGGTCTGCTTAATAGATTTTTTTTGATTGATTGATTCACTATCTTTTGCTTTCATAAAAACTGCAGTCGTTTATCCACCAAAGCTTCACATTTTTTTCAGAGCGACGGTTTTTCAGAATTTTTTTGAGTTTTTGACTAAAGAGTTAGTGATTTTTTGAAAACCCAATGAGTTTTTGACTTATTTGACTAAAAATTTTGGTACTCTACACATAATGCAATCTTTTTTCTGTAAATTTTCATGTCATTTTTAATTATACAAAGCGCTAAAGTTTCCTAAAATTACACTAAAATAATCATATATGTTCTGATAAACTAATAAATTTAATTTTAATTAGACAAAAAAATGTAAAAAGAAATTCAAACCGAAGGCTGGAAATTTTTTTTATTAACTCAGCCGAATTTTTTTTCATGGACGATAAAAGACGAGGACGAGGACGCGACTTTAAAAAAGGCAAAGACGAGGATTGGACGAGTAATTGGAAATTCCCAGCACTGTTTTCAATCAAAATCTGGCCATAGATTGTTTTTCACCGGACAAAATTTTGATTTGATGATGTCAATCATTACAAATCATCTGTCATGTAATAGAAACCAAAAAGTCGCAAAAAGATTTAAAAAAAATCAAAAATAAGCATTAAAAATTCGAATATTTAGCAAAAAAATTAAAAAAAAAACACGACGCCAATGTGTATCTGACAGCATATAAGGTTTTGACACGCTGTGGCCCAGATTATAGCTAGTGAGATAAGCTATAAATGAGTGGTAAATTTCCTAAGAGGCGTTTTCAAAAAGGGTGATATTTAATTTTGCCCCCTAATTACTGAAAAATGCCCCTAATTCGCTGAAAATTGTCCCCTTATTTCTCTCTCTCATCGTTTTTAGCCAAATTGCGCGGGAATTTGAATTTTTAGTCAAAAATAACTTGGATTGGCTAGAATCCCACTGCGCAATTGCCAGAAGCCCCTGAAAGTTGGTTTTGGGGTTTACTAGAGGGGGAGTAAACTTTCTGCGAAAATTCGATTAAGCACATCAGAATTCCAATCCGATCGGCTGAATCACTCAGAACTCCAGGTTTATGGTGGTTTTGAGTAGTTCCGGATGAAATTATGAGTGATTCAGCCGATAGGACCGGAATTCTGATGTGCTTAACCGAATTTTCGCAGAAAGTTTACTCCCCCTTTAAACCCAGTAAACCCCGAAAAACCAACTTTCAGGGGTTGTGGCCATTCCGGAGTGGGATTCTTACCAATCCAAGTTATTTTTTTACTGAAAATTTTAAATTTCCGCGAAAATTTTGACTAAAAACGATGAGAGAGAAAAATTAGGGGCATTTTTCAGCGAATTAGGGGGCAATTAAAATTAGGGGGCATTTTTCCCGAAATTAGGGGGCGTTTTTCAGCAATTAGGGGGCAGAATTAAATATTACCCTTCAAAAAATGGGTCAAACACAATGCCAAAAGCACGATTATGAATTAGGTCCGTTAGTTAGAAAAATACAGTAGTTTATATATCATTTTTCGAGACTAAAAGTGTAGAAACTAACACCTCCAGTTTTTAATAATTAATTTTAATAATTAATATTTAATATTTTAATAATCACGTCATAAAATTTTAAAGATTCCCTTCGCCTCAAAAAACATTTCTTGAAGGGTAACCAGCTGACTACCTTAGATTACTTTTTAAAAAACACGTAAAAAAACACTTGCGTTCTGTCTTTTTTTACTAAAGCGGACTGGCCCTGAAACTCACTTTTAAGCTTTTTGAAAATAGAGAATTCAGAAATTAGTGAACCAGGACTCTACGGACCCTTTCCAAAGTGCTCCTTGTTACTTGGACGATGCCACTGAAATATATCTTAGAGACCCAGAGGTGCTTAAAAGCATTCATGTGGACATAGCTGGTTTGCCACAATACCAGCAATTCAAGTGGGTCATTTCTAATGCTACTACTTTTTCGAAAAATAACACAAAATCGTTTTTTTTCAGCAGAAAATTTTTCAACACCTACAAAACTATATACTTGGACACAACACCTGTGTTTAAAGAAATTTTGGGTCAAGTCTCATTAGAAAAACCTTTAAAATTTTGATATATAATGGAGACGCTGACATGGTGTGCCAATTCCTTGGGGATCAGTGGTTCGTGGAAAAACTGGCTGGCGAATTAAAGATGGAGGAGATCGCACAAGAAAGGAGTGGAACTTCACCCAGCCAAGCAAAGAATTTACGTAGGCTCACAGGATCGGACTAAAACTTTTTTAAAAAGCGAATATTTTTAGCTTTTTGCCTAGACTTGCTGATTTAACCAAATGTTCAGACATGAAAATGGTCAAGCGACGTTCAACCTTGCCACCGTCAAAGTAGGAAACAGGCCCTGGCAGGATTACACTATACCGACTAGCTCAAAATCGCCCCAGATCATGGTTTTCCAGCGTTTTAGCAGATGAAACACGCTTAAAACATGTTTTTGGGTGGCAGTCGACACTTTTCAGACATTTTTTTTTCCAAAATTTGACTTTTTGAATTGGGGACCAAGGCAATCCACCAGGAAGGGTACATGAATGACCGGAAAAACCCCTGCGGAGGCGCAGGGGGCTTGAGAGTAATAGATGCGCGCACTCACTTACCTTAGACATAATTCCGAGAAAGACTCTTGAACAAAAATGCATTTAGAGGCTCTTTTTGCCAGCTCCAGTGACCAAAACGGAGTGAAATAACGAAAAACCAAGCATTTTATGGTCATCCATGTACCTCCTGGTGGATTGCCTTGGATTGCCCTGAAAAGTGTCGACTGCCACCTAAAACATGTTTCAAGCGTGTTTCAGCTGCTAAAAAGCTGAAAAAACATGATCTGGGGCGATTTCGAGCTAGGCGATATAGTGTAATTTACCCCACGCCCTATCCCCAAATTAGGATGGTTTGGCTTGGTCCCCTTGTTGGTATTTTTGGGCTTCAGGATTAGGCAAGGGTAGGCAAGCTTATTTAGGACGGACTCAAGCAGGAGTCGAAGATATCTTTCAGTTTTTTTTTGATAACCAAGAAATTTGTCAGGGAGCTGGCCATTTAGTGCCTCTGGACCGTCCAGGTCCTATGTTCCAGCTGATGTACAACTTTATTAACAACTGTGACTTATCTGAGACCATTGATCCGAGTCTAATCGCTCCTATTCCCTTGCTTGATACTCAACAAGTCACTTATTCTAAGCGTTAGTTCACAAGCCTGATGAAAAATATCGAATAAAAGTTTTTAGCACTTAAAAGAACTCAGGATAGAATATGGGATTTGCCAGGCTTAAGTTTCACCCCAAGTTTGCTCAGTACTCAGGCTATGTGAAAGGAAATGTCAAAGGAAACTACATGTTTTATTGGTAAGTTATTTGGTGGAAGAATTGCTTAGTATTTTTAGATGTTTGATGCAATCCAATCACAAGGGTATCAGGCGGTCGGACTGGGTTTTTTCGGAGTACACCTATAACTTGACGTTTTAGCATTTGGTCGCTAAAGAAAAAACTGGGCTAAAAAAGCATTTGCATTTTCGACCATAATTCTCGCTCGGATTCATGTCTAAGATAAGTCTGTCACTCTGGAGCCCACTTCGGTATTTGTGCACGAAAAAGTGCTAAAACATCAAAAAACATGATTTTGGAAATATTTTCGGAGGACTCCGCATAAACCAGTTTAGCCCATCAGGCACCTAAAAATTAATTCTGCAATCTTTGCAATTTCAGGTTAGTTGAGCCACAATATGATCAAAGAAATGCACCCGTATTGCTCTGGTATGAGTTGAAAAAAAATTATATAAAAACATTGAAAACTCAGGTTATCTGGAGGTCCTGGCTGTAGTGGATCAGGAGCACTATTGACCGAGAACGGACCTTTCCTAGTGAACCCCGACGGCAGGACCTTGTTCGAAAATGTCTTTTCCTGGAACAAAGCAGCTTATGTCATTTACTTAGATTCGCCTCGAGGGGTCGGGTTCTCTTACCAGAACCAGACCGAAAATTCTGACAACAATGAATGGAATGACCCTCTTGTGAAATAATTTTTTTTATTTTTTATTTTTAGTCAAAATTTTAGAGCGCAGCAGATATAGTGTCAGCTATAAAGCAGATATACCAAATATATCCCGTGCTCTCTGAACGCCGTTTTTACCTGACTGGAGAGTCCTATGCTGGAGTATATGTGCCTACAGTAGCCAGCCAATTGATCAAAGAGTTAGAAAAGGGTGAGCATGGACCATTTTCTGGACTTGGTATCAACCTCAGAGGAATTGCTATTGGAAATGGTTTCTTTAGCTTCAAATGGATTGTAAGAAACATTTTTTAATTTCATTAATTTTTTTTGTGTTCCAGTTCTCAACAGTTTTTGACCTTGCCTATTTCCGGGGACTAATTTCTAAAGAGTGAGTGTTTTCGATATTTTTCTCATTATTTCAACCTTATAATGCTGGAGATATCAAAATCCAGCCTCCCTACATCCGCTTAAAATCGTGTTCTTGGCATTGTGTTTTCAAACCACTTTTTGAAAACTTTCTCAGACGAGCTACCACTATTTTGTAGTCAGAGAGATGAGCTAGAAAGATGAAAGCAGTCTTTGAAAAAGTATGCCGAAAATCTAGCGCGATTTATCTACGTGAAAAAGTGGCCTTGGTGGCGCAGTGCGTAAGTGTTTACCCGTTCTGGCCCAAAATGAATCTGCAGGTTCGAACCCACGTGGTGGCACGCCATTCCTTTTTGGCTTGTTTGACCACGTTATCAGGGAATTCGATTTTTTTAGCGCCAGATTCGGAATCAGCCACCACAATCACCCATAAACATTGGTCAAACAATCCAAAATAATAGCATGCCGTCACGTGGGGTCGAACCTATTGAAAAAGCTTATCCAATGCGCCACCGATGTCGAATTTTTCATACCTAAGTAGCTTTTCTCCCCCTTTAACAAAAAGCTTTTCAGCATATGGACGAAATAAGAAAATGCTGCCAGCCACTCAATGAGCTTTACTGCCACATACCAGAAGATTCTGATTGTGATTTACTTAAGGATGGCTTCATGGAAAGATTTTTAGCTATCAGAAATCAGTAAGAATGTTGATAAAATGTCTATCACAGAAATTAGATGACTTTATCTTTTGCTTCAGCATAGATTCCTTCAACATCTACCGACAATGCTACCAACGACAAAACTCAGATGATCAGGATGCAACAAACGTCCAAAAAGCGACATCTTTTTCAAAGAAATTGGATCTCAAGCAGCACTTTTTAAAATTTGCAAAAAGAGATAGTTTTGTAAATAAAATGGCTGATTTGCAAACTTCACCTGCTGAAAGTCTGCTGTTTAGCAACAGGCAAGATTTTTTTATCCAAAATATTTGAAATCAAATTTTTATCACTTTTATTCTGAAATCAGTTTATCTAGGTTTTTACTATTTGACAACTGAGACATTAGCCTACGAAATATCATTTTTCGGGTCAAGATATATTAAAGGGGCATGCCCGTGCGTTAAGGCGCGAACCAGCAGTTTTTTCGAATTTTTTCGAATCGTCCCATTTTTCACTCGTTCTGCGTCAAATCTGATATAGATGACCTTATTCTGCTTTTAAAAACTAGACAGAAAACTTAAAAAATCTAGACGAGAACGAATTTAAAAATTTATCGAGAAAGAAAAGAACTGCTGGTTCGCGCCTTTTCTCCCCATCGGGCACAACCATGCCCCTTTAAGAAGCATTAGGCCGTTTTTTAAGCGAACAAAAAGCAGTTATTTCACTCTAAAGCCATACATAGTCTCGAATATTTTTCAAAACTCAGTCTAAAAATACAATTGTATAGCCTGGTATCTTAGGATGAATAAAATACTACTGATAAGTTAGCCTTGTCCAGCAATATAAAAATAATTGGGCTAATTATATCTACGGCTAACTGATCATAAAGGAATAGTTATCGAGCACAGATATGGTGCCACTTATAACGCAACCTCTAAAACTCAGATATGGTCAAAGTTTATGGTCAATCCGAAAGGCTGTGTGAATAAAACAAATCGAGAATGAAGGAGAAGCAAGGGAAATTAAGGGAATTTCAAGTAAGCGTACGCCCTTAGTCGCGTACGGCTTTTGTAGAGGCCCAAGAAAGAGATCCCTCTACATCCTTTTGGCAAGTCGGCGCTCTAATCAGTTGAGCTATTGGGTTGCACCTAGCCCTTTTGTTATTTTTTCTGCTATCTGCCTTTCTCAAATTCATTAAGGAGTACCCGACTCTTATGCTATTATGACGTATACAAAAAAGTCTAGTTTTTTAGTTCTAAGCGCCCAAAACAACTACAAATTTTTTTCTATGTAAAAATAAGCTCGGAAAAGTTTTTTTAATGAAAAAAAGGGTTTTCACCAAAACTTAAAAATATGCGAGAAGTAGAAGGTAAAGCGATTTTAAGTACATTTCCTTACCAGCCTACAACAATAGGCTAATAGTGTGATATTCAGATTCTGCTTAACTATGGCTCCAACGATGCCAGTTTCGGTTTCCCTTGTTACGCGCTGAATAGTGTAGAGAAATATCTGTCACAAGCTCATGTAAGAGAATCCCTTCATGTGCCTGATTTCGTCCAGAAGTGGAAGTTTTGCAAGTAGAGCTGCATTATACACTGTTCTTTAAATCACTTAAAAACATACATTTTAGTGACACAATCAACCAGAAATACGACCATACCTACTTCGATGCTGCCAAAGATATGGGAGAAACTTTTAAAGAAATACTGAGCAGCAATTATGTGTTGGAAAATACTGAGGAGCCTTTTCGAATACTTGCTTACAATGGCAAGTTTCAAATCTTCAAATTCAAAGGGATCATACGTAAACTCCAGGAAAAACCTCTCTCAGAAAACTATTTTTCACTTATGTACGTGTTTATTTGGCTAAAGTTCGTTTTAAGACCACGGCCCAAATGGGTCTAGACCATTCCTAGGGGTGTAAAACACGCTAAAATCGATAGAAAACATGTTTTTAGGGCGCGGACGACACTTTTTCCGAAAAAAATTTTTCGACCAACCTTGGTCCTCCCTTATGTTTTTGGCCAAAATTTCAAAATTTTTGCCTTGGTCCCCCTGTTGTTTTGTGGGTATTTTTTTCAAAAACCTCTTTTTTCTTTTTAAGACACGTTGTTTGTTTTTGCTAAAACAATCAGTATTGTTTCCAAGCATTTTATTTTGCCGTGTTGTTTGTTTTGTTCTTGGTTCTGGCCTTAGGCCTTAGGCTTAGGCTTAGGCTTAGGCTTAGGCCTTAGGCTAAGGCTTAGGCTTAGGCTTAGGCCTTAGGCTTAGGCCTTAGGCTTAGGCTTAGGTGTGTTTTAAAAGAACAAAGAAGATTTGAAAAAATACGCAAAACAACAGGGGGACCAAGGCAAAAATTTTGAAATTTTGACCAAAAACATAAGGGGGACCAAGGTAGGTCGAAAAAATTTTTGTCCGAAAAAGTGTCGTCCGCGCCCCAAAAACATGTTTTCCATCGTTTTTAGCGTGTTTTACACCCTAGGAATGGCCTAGACCCCATTTGGGCCGTGGTCGTAAAACAGACTCCGGCCGTTTATTTATGAGGGTACTGTTAGCCTTAAAATGACTCTCTTCCTTAAAAAGTTATATCCAGAACACGTGATTCGGGGGGCGATTCTATAAAAGGCAGATTCTTTTATTGTTACTAAAAAGTTCTATATTTTCTAAAAATAAGAGCTGTCACTTAACGTTTTAAGATTTTTTATATGTCTAATGCAGAATTTCAACAGATTTTTTAAAGGGTTCTAATTTAAAAGTTGAAAAGTTTGTGAGAGTCTTATTTGAAAAAATAGTTTTATTTGAACAAAAATTGATTTTTCGAAAAAGGTTTTTCTCAAAATAGTCAAGACACTACCAAAATATATTTGTCCGGAGAGAAAACTGTTTTGCAGCTATGAAAGACGTGTGATTTCCCGAAATAAGGGTATTAAGATTGAAGGGCATATAGGCAATAATAATTAGCTAACCAATTTTAGTATACCTCACGGGTTTTCAAAATTAGAATTTTCTTATATTTCGGTTCAAACAAAAGGCCAGAGATTTTGAAGCAATATTTTGAATCGACAACTTATTTTTAAAATTATTCGTTCTAGGTCTTTATCAGGGCTCAGAAATCGAAATTTTCAAATAAAGGACATTTTGGTAAAATAAAGGACATTTGGTCAGAAAGTGCCATTTTATCCAGTGCTTATTAATTTTGAGCAACAAAAATAAAGATTTTGACCTAAAATCTCAAAAATTCTAAAGATTTCGGATCTTAAATAAAGGACAGATCTTTAAATAAAGGACGTTTCCGAGCCCTGGTCTTTATCCTTTTTATTCGGTCAAAAACCCTTCATCAACATTCAAATCGAACAGAACATTGCGAATATAAGAGTTTTGCATCAATTTTCGGAGAATTTTTTCCCGACTTCTTATGCCTGCGAACCTTATTTCATCTCCATTAAGCTTGCAATGTAGTGGTTCAATTGACTGTTCCGACATAAGACCCCAGAAGCCATGCATTCTTGCGAATGTTGTGACATGACTGGCCAAAGGTGACATTTGACGGTAATGGAGGAGAGGTACCTATAGATAGGTACCTATAGATCCACGAGTTGAAATGAAAAATACAAAAGGGATGTTTTGAAGCCTGCCTAAAATTTCAGGTACATGAAAACCGAGGATTGAAAATCTGAGGTAGTAAAGCTTACTATAAACTGGTCCGAAATTGCAAAAAAATCATTTTTTAAAGGGGGAGGAAACTTTATATACGCATCGTCTAAGGTCGACGGTTCAAACCTCCCTTTGTGCACACCCTATTTATTTTACTCCACTTTTTAGCTAATTCACTGCCTTTTAGGGCCAAAAGCCATCAGCAATCGATTGCAACCGTTTTCAGCACTGCTTCACTGCCAGCAAATGCTGTAATTTTGGGATTTCATGCGAGGGATTTCATGGCATGGAATTGGACATCGTTGAATGTTTTTTGAACTTAAGGCTCGGTTATTGCTTCTCCTCTGTTTGATAGCTCAAATGAAAGCTTAGAATCTCGGCTACAAATCAGTGCATAAAACGCGTGACTTGTAGAAAAAAGTTAGAAAATATTAATTATAGCAGTCAAAGAAAAAACTTAAAACCCATGGATTTTCGGGTATTTAGCCTATTTTAGCCTATATAAAAGCTCCAGTAAGTGTAAAACCCTGCGCTGATAATTTTGGTGGATATCTAAGAGTGTGAGGATAATTTCGACACCAAACTTGTAAATAACTAGAGACAAAAAATGAGGTATGCACCCAGTGGTAGTCGAACCTGCGATCTAAGGCGATGCGTACATAAAGTTTCCTCCGCCTTTTAATATTAACGATAATATTGTAGGTGATTCTGACCTTGTTTGTTCTTTTTTGGAGGCTGAATTTTTCTTAGAGCAACTAGTGGAAGAACAAAAGACGAAAAGCATCGGAAAAGTAACACATTTTGCTATAATATTCCTTCATTTTAGTTTAATAATATTCTTTTTATAGAAAACAGCAGCCAAACACCCTTGGTACTATTCCCAAACACCTAACATATCTGTTGTAGCCGGTTTTCATAAGTCGTATTCTTTTTCAAGTAGTAGCTCTAATGCAGTAGTAGCTAGTCTGGACTTCTTGACCGTCAAGGTCTGAAAATTTTTTTAAATTAGAAAAATGGCAAACGATTTTTCTTTAGGGAGCTGGTCATTTCGCAGCAGTAGATAGATCTGGTCCAACTTTGCAAATGATTTCTAACTTTGTTGGGAAAAATATTAACTACAGCCAGCCACTCAAATATCCACTTATGAGAAGTCATTTGAAGAGTCAATATGAGGTAGACATATTTTATTTTTCGCCTTATTTGTACACGAGATAGCAAAGGTCCAGAAAAAATTCTTTCTTTGCTCGTAAATTATAAGTGATGCTTGTGTATTATGCTAGTAGAGTCCATTTTACAAGAAAAATACCCGAGGCGTGTTTTGAGGACCGGAGTTGACTCGTTTTCTTCATTATCTATTCTTGTGCAGCATCCGCAGCTCACGCGTGAAAGTAATTGCCTCAATAAAATAGAAACCAATAAAAATCCGGAGATATAGCCCCTTGAAGTTACCATTGAAGTTACCACACCATCCAAATTCAAGTCATACTTAGCGACCGCTTCGTGATCAGATTCTGAGAAAGTTTTAGCTACAAATAGACAACAGAAAAAATTTACTCATATATACCTACTTTTATTTGAAAAAAAACTCGAAAACCTCGAAAAGTATCGAACTGACCTACTAAAAGGGGATAATTTATTTAATCTTTGTTACAGTTAATCTTTTTCAATACGTTTTTGTTTATAGCCGAATCCTGCCAGCCAAAACTCGCCAAACCGTGGTAGTGTACCAGCACTGTCTTCTGCTAGTCCACCTTCTCCTCTGACTACAACTCAAGATTCTACTACACTTACTTCTGGAGCTCAAAAGTCAAAAGACTGCTTCTTAATAAGACTTATTTGCTTCTTCTTGATTGTTAACCTATTTTAATAGTTACTAGTTTTTGCCCGCCCTACGGGCGGGATTTATATTTCGATGAACGTTTGTTGCAAAATATTATTCATATCGTGACATTTTGAATTCAATGATACCGAATGAGACTTTTTTTTAACAAATTCAAAAAATAATTGAAGTTTTCAATACAAAGATTCTGTTTATATTGAAAAAAAAGAAACTTATACGAAAGAAGCCGGTAGAAATGACACAAAACTTCAAGATACAGAACATAAAAGCGAACAGCAGTCAAGAGAGAGACTGAATCGAATTCTTTTCTTATTGAAACAAAGAAAAAAAAAAAAAAGTGTCACTCAATACAGACATTTTGTTAACGACAGAAAGATAAAACCTTGCCCAAAGTTGCCAACGTAAAAATGACACAGAACTTAACACACAACTTTATGACACATAACATACAAATGTAACATTCGAAATATACAACAGTCAAGTGAGAGAATGAATCAATCTTTTTTATTGTGACGAAGAAGAATATAACAGTCACAGTACCATAAATAGCCACCCGCGGTCAGCATCTTGATTCTCTGAAGCTTCTCCTGAGGCACTACCGAGAAAAGAGAGAGACTGAAACATATAGATTTCTTATCAAGACAAAAAATTTTAGTTCAGCATCTTGATTCTCTGAAGCTTTTCCTGAGGCACCACCAAGAAGAGAGAGAGAGACTGAAACAATTACATTCTTAATTGAGACATAGAGGATTACAACAGTCACAGTACTATGAATGACCACCACGCGCGTTTAGCATCTTGATTATCTGAAGCTTTTTCTGAGCCAGCACCGAATGAAGAGAGAGAGAGACAGAAACAATTACATTCTTTATTGATACATAGAATAATACAATAGTTACAGTACTTTGAATGGCCACCACGCGGGTTTAGCATCTTGACAATCTGAAGCTTTTTCTGAGATAACATCGAGAAAAGAGAGAGAGAGAGACTGAAACAATTGAATTTTTTATTGGGACAAAGAAGAATACAACAGTCACAGTACCATAGATGGCCACCACACGGGTTCAGTATCTTGATTCTTCATCTCTTCTCTTGAGGCAACACCGAGTCGAATGAGAAAGACTAAAGATAAAAATTCATTTGAGACATAGAGGGATACAACAATCGGCGTACCATGAAATTCCACCACGCGGGTTCAGCATCTTGATTCTCTGAAGCTTCTCCTGAGGCACCATCGAGAAAAGAGAGAGACTGAAACATACAGATTTCTTATCAAGACAAAAATTTAGTTCAGCATCTTGATTCACTGAAGCTTTTCCTGAGGCACAATCGAAAAAGAGAGAGAGACTGAAACAATCACATTCTTAATTGATACATAGAAGAATACAATAGTCACAGTACTATGAATGGCTACCACGCGGTTTAGCATCTTGATTATCTGAAGCATTTTCTGAGACATCACCGAGAAGAGAAAGAGAGACTGAAACAATTGAATTTTTCATTGCGACAAAGAAGAATACAACCGTCACAGTACCATAGATGGCCACCACACGGGTTCAGTATCTTGATTCTCCATCTGTTCTCTTGAGGCACCACTGATTCGAGGGAGAAAAACTGAAGATAAAATATTTGTATTGAGACTTACAGGAATATAACAGTCATAGTATTCAGAATGACCACTATGCGGGTTGAGCATCCTGATTCTTTGCTTCTTATTTTAAGTCACTACTGAGTCTAATTAGAGAGATTGAACATTGAAGATTCATATTGAGACATAAAGGAATACAACAGTCACAGTACCATGAATGACCACCACTCGGGTTGAGCATCTTGATTCTTCACTTCTTTTCTTGAGGCACCACTGAGTCGATGTAGAGAGACTGAAGATAAGAATGTCATACTGAGACCTGAAGGAATACTGAGACTAAAGATAATAGCTTGATTCATGACATAGAGGAATACAACAATCACCGTACGATGAATGACCACCATGCAGGTAAAGCATTTTGATTCTTCTTTTCTTCTCTCGAGGCATCACCGAGTCAAATGAGAGAGACTGAAGATAAGAGATTCATATAAGACATAGAGTAATCCAACGATCACCGTACCATGAATGACCACCACGCGGGTTGAGCTTCTCGATTCTTTGATTCTCTACTTGAGGCACCACCGAGTCGAATGAGAAAGACTGAAGATAAAAGCTTCATATTGAGACTTACAGAAATACAACAATCACCGTATCATGAATGACCACCACGTGGGTTGAGCATCTTGATTCTTCACTTCTTTTTTCAAAGCACCATCGAGTCCAGGGAGAGAAACTAAATATAAAATATTTATATTGAGACCTACAGAAATACAACAACCACAGTACCATGAATGACTACGACGCGGGTTCAGCATCTTGATTCTTCGCTTCTTCTCTTAAGGCACCACTGAGTCGAGAGAAAGAGGCTGAAGAGGGAAGATTCATATTGTCACAATCATCATACCATGAATGACTACCACGCGGGTTGAGCATCTTGATTCTCCATTTCTTTTTTTTAAGACACCACTGAGTCGAGGAAGAGAGACTTAAGATAAATATTTCATAGTAAGATACAAAGAAATACAACAGTCAAGGTACCATGAATGAGCACCCCTCGGGTTGAGAGTCTTGATTCTTCACTTCATTTCTCAAAGCATCGCTGAGTCGATGTAGAGAGACTGAAGATAAAATAATTATTTTGAGACATTAAGGAATACAACAGTCACAGTACCATGAATGACCACCACGCGGGTTGAGCATCTTGATTCTTCTCTTTTTTTTGAAGCACCACTGAGTCGAAAAGAAAGACTGAAGGTAAAAGATTTATATTGAGACTTACAGGAATACAACAACCATTGTACCATGAATGACCACGACGCGTGTTCAGCATCTTGATTCTTCGCTTCTTCTCTTGAGGCACCACTGAGTCGAGAGAAAGAGGCTGAAGAGGAAAGATTCATATTGTTACATAGAGGAAAAAACGATCACAGTACCATGAATGACCACCACGCGGTCATTCATGGTACTGTGATCTTTCATGGTTTAGCAGCTCTGCTGAGTCAGAGAGACTTAATCAGGTCATGAAACATATTCAAGACATAGTGAGACACAACACATGAGCCACAAACAAAAACCGAATTTTTATTGACATACAAAACAGACTAATAACACTAATGAGATTCTTGTAGACCTAATTTCTAATGCATTCAGCAGGACATCGACCGAAACGTATCATAGATGACCACCACACGGGTTGAGCAGCTTGATTCTTCCATCACTTCACTTGAGAACTTCCGAAGCAGAGAGACTAAACAAAAATAATTTATGATTGAAGATCAACCAAATGTAACACTCACTGTGATATTTATGACCACCACGCGGGTTTAGCACCATGATTCTTCGACCAGTTGAGACGTCATGACGAAGAGGGAAACTAAACAAAAAAAAGAGGCAAGAGAAAGTCAACCACTGACTTTTCAGAAACAAAAAATGATGAGACTCTCAAAGACTGAGTCATCAAAGAACATTTTTCCTGTTTCATCTCAAGACCAACTTTCAAACGACAATTTGAGACATTTTTGAGACAAAATCGGACGGACGGACACAAACTCTCTTTTAGTATATAGGATTGTTATGTACAGGATGGACCCAAAAAACTATACCATTTTTTTCAAAAATTTCAGTTCTATTCTTTTTAAATTTTCATTTCTGTTTTTTGTGAACAGTGTCCATACACACATTTATTTGTGTATTTCAACCTCAGATAACTCCCAGGTAGCTCAAACACTGTCATCGTTTTTCCTGGGAAAATCGATGAAGCAAGGGGTTATGTACACCAATTTTCAAAAAACGGTAGAGTTTTTTTATTCACCCTGTGAAGACATGGAGTGGTGAAATAAGCGGTGATTTTCACAGCCCTGATTTATCTTTATTAATACTTTCAGATTTTGTTAATTATTGCTTATGGCTAAATAATATTTAATAACTAAAAGTCAGATGTGGAAATGAAATGAAATTCAAAAAGGCACATCTCACACTTAGATTTTCAAAAATTATTATGTGACCACATAGAGTGATTAAAATAAACGTTAACTACTGATAGTTTTCTCAAATTTTGAGAGCAATGTTTAGCTATCAAAATATTTTTATCATTGGGAAATTAAAATACTAAAATTCCCTCTACCTTCCGATAGCCCTATTGTGATAATTCAAATACAAAACTGCTAGACAAAAACAACTTCTGCATATTGACAAGATTGGGACAGTCGAACCAAAAAAAAGCAGTAAGTCACAAAAGACATAAGCACCCATCGGCGTCTTTATCGAGTTCTTATCTATTGAAACTTAAAAGACTGTTTGCACAAATACAAGCGTCTTGTTCAGAATTTCATGCTGAACAAGATAAAGGAAAAAGATTCTCTGAAAAAGTGCTCTTACCATGGAACCTTCACAGATCGATTGTTGGAAATCGGACAGTTTTGTGTTGTTTTAGTTATTCGATTGTATTTTTTTAAATGAGAACGATTCCGCACAGCTCAAACACTTATTGTGTGCAGAATTTAACGGGCTTTCAAATAAATACAAGTTTACCCGGGTTAGTGACGTACAACATGCGAATATTAACACTTTTCAACAAAAAATTGAAATAAAAAGTTCAGTTCATTTTTTAAGCATCGAAAAATCATTGATATCACCGATATTTTTCAGCATTTGATTGTAGCAAAAAGCGCAAAAACTGCACAACATTTTGATGCCAAGACCAGGCAGCATGTCCTGAGAGAATCTAGAAGAAAAAAATCTTGGATAACACGATGAAATTAGCAACAAAAATAATTTCTCATCCGTGACCCATTTGTGCCTCCAGGGTGGTAGTAACAATCAACAGATAAAATCCACGGATAGAAATATCCGCGGATAAAAACCCGAAGTAACAATCACGGATAGAAATATCCGCGTATACGGATTTATCAGCGGATATTTTGATCGTTACTACCACGCCCGAAGTCAAAAAAGCGTTACACATCGATCCACCCACCCACACATGCTGAATTCTACATTCTCTTTCTATATAATTTTATTTTTTTGCACTTCAAGTATTATATAACTTCGATCGCTCTATATAATAATAAGATTATTGTGCGTAAATCCGATATTATTTGTTCTTTTTTTTTCGGAAGCCGAATTTTTGTGGAACAAGCAGTAGAAGGACGCGAGAAGATCTGAAAAAGTAAAAATACTACTTTTATATTCGCAATAAAATGAAACAAAACTTGCTTAAAGTAAATAATCTTCTTGGAAAATCCCTAAATTCCTAAGAATGCCTAAATATTTCTTGAAAAATATATATAATTTTTAATTTCGATCAAACATTAAAAAAATTAAGTGGTTTTTTTACGTAAGTTACAAGTATTCCCAATTTTAAAGCTGCTGCTGTTGTTATTGTTGCCATTTACCAACTTATTTGCAAACTTTTGTTTAAAAAAATGATATACCTCTTGACAAATGCGTTGTTTGGACATGCGGCAATGGAGGAGCCTTTGAGGGCGTGAACAAATGAAGTATTGAAGCGTACATGGATGGACTACTGCTTTTATGGGAACTTATTTTCGGTGCATGTGCTGATGTCATAATACGAGGCGGATGAGCTAAAAAAGTGAATTATTTTTTTGAAAATATGTTAAAATTGAAATCACCTGTCTTTTTGGGGTGGAATGATGATTTCGAGGAGGTTTTAATTTATAGGTTTTAGTGTGAGCATCTAATTCAGTAGGTGCAGAGTCAATACCAGCACGTCTGCTGTACTTAAAAGTACTGTTTGAACTTTTCTGACGCCAGAAATGTGGCTCAGAAGTTGCAGGCTTAGGTTTCACAACTGAAAATTGTTAAAGTTCACCAATCTGCGATAATTGGAGATTATGGGACTTCTTCTCATGCAGTCGAATTCCTCAATAACGTACGCCCTGATTAACGTACGGTTAAAAATTATTTGGTTGGTTATTACAGAAATTAGAGGAAACGTATACCCTCATTAACGTACCCTCTGATTAACATACACCCGTGATTAACACACGGCTGTGGCCGTCCCCAAACAAATAAAAGACTCTCTCAATAACGTACCTTAGGAAATTTTGTCTTAGTTTTTGCTGTTTTTTGTTTTTTTACACATTTGTGGTTTGTTTGATTCTATGTTTTAGAATCAATTATGGCAATTCCGAGCAAGAAGCGCCAACTTATTTCCTTGGTAGAAAAGAAGAAGATTGACGATTAACACATCTAGAAGAGGCTATCTTGCGAGGGTACATGACACTTCTGTCCCGAACATTTCTGTCCCGACACTTCTGTACCATTTCCGAATTTTATAAAAAGCAACTTAACATATCACTAATGTTACTGAAAACCGCGTTACGAAAAAGCTTGTCACGAAAATTCGCTGTTACAAAAAAGTTTCTTACGAAAATTCGCTCTTACGAAAAAGTTTCTTGCGAAAATTCGCTTTTACGAAAATTCGCTCTTACGAAATTGTCTTCTTACAAAAGCTCGTACAGCCAAAGAACGTCTAAAGAAAAAGAAGCAGCAAAACTTGTCCAGATATTTCTTTTCTAACTTTTGATGCTGATTTAAATGTTATTGTTGTCCAATTTGAATTAAGCGAAGTTTTCTTTGAATGAATATGCAAAAACTCTCTGCATAACGTACATGGATATATTTTTCGGTAAATATCACCCCCATTAACGTACCGCTTGATTAGCGTACACCCTGATTAACGTACGGCTACGGCCGGTCCCCAGGGTGTACGTTATTGTGGAATTCGACTGTACTCGGATTTTTTTAAACGTGACCCAAAATCCTCTTTCTAACTCCATTTTTTCGATCAAAAAGATAAAATAAACTTCTCTTAATACTTTTTAAAAATGTCTCAAAACATGTTTTTCTTTTATTGTGTTGGCAAGAAAAAATGAGTTTGGGACGTGATTTGGGTCACTTTTCAAAAATCCGATCATGGGGGTAACTAAAGAAGTAGCGAAATTATGGATGCTTCCGAGAAGACTGTGAAAATAATTTTTTGAAGGAGTTAGAAGTAATGTTGTAGATAATAAAGTTTTTTGGCAAATATCAGAGCCCGACTTGCACATCATTTTGACTATATCTAAGCTACAGCTAAATATTGCCATAGAAAAGTGCTTAAAAAGTACCTGTGTGACTGAGTAACTCATGACCAGATAATGGCGCTCCTGAACTTCCAATTGTTTGAGACTTGTGGTTGTGTGGCATTGGTTCTAAAACAAGAGGGTAACCGATTTGTAACAACATTCACAAAATGCCTTTTCAAAATAATTTTTTAACACTTCATTCCGTTGTGGTGAAAACAAGAACTTGTGAAAAACTCAAACGAGAACAATATTGTCCGTGATATTAATTTATTCTGCTGTTATTATTGTCCGCATTTTCAACCCATGTTTGACCGCAAGCAGAAGACGCAATTTTTTGATATCTGAGTTCAGATTTGTGTGTTTTCAGGGTCGATTTACTATGAAAAGCGATGAATGAAATCTTTTTTAAATAAAAAGTTGACCTAGAGAATTTAGATTTTAACCGAAGTTAGGGTAAATACCCTGATAAATACGCGAAATTTTAGCCAAAAATATTTCACCTGGGTATGACGCATAAATGATCAACCCTAGTCTTTTGCCCGTTTTAATTCGTCAGTCTAGTCCTGAAAATCGCGAAAAAATCCGGGTTTACCAGTTCTTTTTGATAAATAAGTCAGTTTCATTATCAAAATTGGCAGCTCTCAACTTGACTTTTTTTTCTTCAAAATGTGCGCTAAATCGACAGTTGCAGGTTTAGATGGTAAAAATGACTTGTTTATACCAGAAAAGACTTGTGTAATCGAAATTCATGCAGTTTTACGGACTAGACTGACGAATTACAACTGACAGAAGACTTCACAAATAAGGCTGAAAGAGTATCGAACCCTAGGCGGGAACAAGCTTTCAGGTGGTAGGGTCACATTTCATTTCGCGATATTTCATCCCTTTTCTCTGATTTTTTCAGACTTTCTGAAAAAAAATCACTATCTGATGGCAAAGATTTAAGGCTATAAAATGGTATTTCCCGGGCCAGGGTCGGAAAGAATGTGGGTCTACAAGCCGGCTTTTTGGTGAAATTTTGGTTTGTTGGTGGTGTTTTAAAAAAAATGTGTTTTTGACTAAGAAGCCGGCCCGTAAGCCAAAATTTTTGCAAACCCCGGCCCGGGAAATACCATTTCGTAGCCTGAAATCTCAGCTATCAGATGGTAGAAACTTTTTTTTTTTCAAAAAGTTAGAGAAAATGAATGTAATATCCCGAAATAAAATTTCTCGAAATAAAATGTGACCCTACCTTTCAGGTGGGAGATTGATGTAGTTTTGAATTTCAGCTACGTTTGAACTCCAACGATTGATTTGTAGTTAAAATCCCCTTAAATATCGCTTCTTTTTCTGAATACTTGCAAGTACTTTAAAATTTAAGCAAGCATCACTCAAAATCACATAAAAAATTTAACCTGCTTGTTGAGTCACGTTTAAAGTATTTGAAGAACTGTTAGAATGGTTTGACGGAGTATTATGTTTTGTCATATGATACCAAGGCTGATAACGAGATGACGAAATTTCTGTCGGTGTGTCTACAAAAAATATTTTAAAAAACTTAGACACATTTGGAATATCCATACGTGGTTGAGGCGAAAACTGTTAGAGTGTATTCTCTGTGATGTTGGCGAATAAATTGATGATGCGCCTACTTCATTGTGCTGTCCATGCAATGAAGTTGTTGAAAAAGTTATTGTAGGAGGTGGAGCTTTGGGCCCACCATGTTGATCAGTGTGATGAGCAGAATTCGAATTAGACACCAAGGGTCCTAAAACAAATTGTTCAATGATAAAAAATAATTTCAGAGGCAATATAAATATGGCTGTGACACTTGCATTAGTGTTTGTAACTTTGGTGCTTACTTTTGCAGAATTTCACGCTGAACAAGATAGTGTTAATTTTTTTAACTGAAAGTACAAAAAACTTTTAAAAAGGTCATTCGAAGTTAAAAATGGTGACTTTTTCTGAATTTAATGCGTGTTGAATTTTTTGAAAGGGTTTTAGTGATTTTTAAATGCTATTCGATGCGCAATTGAATGATTTTTTATGATGTATAAAAGATATATAGTCGGCTCACACAATGTGTACGAATATAAATTAAATATGGCTATATTGAAATCACACCCCAAAATACTGATTTTCCCAAGTAAATTTAGTGATTTGTGCAATTCAAGTCAAAATTTTGCGGGAAAACGAACTTTTCAATCAAAATTACGTTCAACTGGTCCAAATTCCGCTCCAGGGTGGCCAGAAACTCCTGAAGGTTGGTTTTTCGGGGTTACTGAAGAGGGGTAGACCTTTTGCAAAAAAGCTTCAGTTCGATACACTTAATCGCTCAGTATTGTGTGGTTTGGCATAGTTTAAGAAGGTTTGAGATATATTCTAATCAGTTAAGCCCATCGAACTGGCATTCTAATCCGCTAGATCACTTTTTTGCAATAGGCTACCTCTCTTTAGTAAACCCTCGAAAAACCAACTTTCATGGGCTTCTAGCCACTCCGGAGCAGGATTTGGACCAGTTGAACGTACTTTTTGACTGAAAGATTTGTTTTTTTCACAAAATTTTGACTCAAATTGCACAAATGACAAATTTACTGTGAGAATACGAGATTTATTGGGGAAAAAAATACATTTACTGGGGGAAATCAGTATTTTGTTTAAAATTCAAATTTAGTGAGAGAAAATAATATTTACTAAGGGAAATCAGTATTTCGGTGTGTGTTTTCAGATACAGTCATTAATATTATTTTATTTAAGAGACTTACAAAACCAATTTTAATTTGCATCTTTAAATGGGCATTCCCGTCGCCGATGAAAAATATTTCAAAGGCGGGTACCAGTGAAATTCAAACGAGAATTAATTTGACGGAATTCAGCAAAAGTCGAAGAAAAACTAGGCTTCAATAGGAAGCGAACTGACGACCTACTTTCACAGTCCACCGCCGCTACATCACCGAGCCACCGATGCTATTTATTATTATTTATCACAAAAGGGTACTCAACGAGAATAATTTCAAGATATTTCATGTAATAAACTAGAGATGATGACGATCGATTAATCGCACCTGCGATTAATCGCAAATCGCACCAAATTTGGCAAAAAATAATCGCATCGCATAATCGCATGCATGCTTTTGAAATAATCGCAAATCGCAATCGCAATTTGAGAAATTGCCGATTAATCGCAAATTTTGCCATACTGAAAATTTTACCAGCAAAATTACTTTTAGTAATGGATGGAACTTTTTTTACCGCAAAAAACTTGGAAATTACTGCAAAATACTTTTCTCACCGCAAAATACTTTTTTTCTTACGCAAAAATACTCTTTTCTCATCGCAAATTTTTTTAGTCAGAAAATAACTTATCTCGCTCAAAATCTCACCCAGAGTGGTCAGAAGCACTTGAAAGATGGTTTTTAGGATTCACTAAAAAGGAGTCAGTTTTTCGCGAAAACTCGATTTACGCATCAGTATCCCACTTTAATCGGCTTAATCGCTGAGAATCTAACTCTAAGCCATCTCAACCACCTTAAGCATCCTAAACTGTTCTAAACCAGTATGTAGTATTCTGAAAGTCTGAAGGTGGTTCAGAGCGGTTAAGGGTGAGATTCTTAGCTATCGAGATGACAAAGTGTGATTCTGATGCGCGCAATAGAATTTCGCAATAAGTTCACCCCCAAAAAACAGCTTTTAGGTGCTTTGACCACTCTCGGGTGGATTCTGAGCGATCCAAGTGATTTTCTGACTAAAAATTAAATTCCCGCGAAATTTTGACTAAAAATCCTTGATTTTCTCAACAATAATCTGAAGATGCTTAACTACAGGTACTTATTGTTGATAGTTGTCGCAAATGTCCACGTTTACTTTAAATAAAGCTTTTGTTTAGGCATAGTGTTAAAAGTTTTGGTTTCTAGGAGCTAAAAGCAAAAGTAATCGCATAATCGCGCGATTAATCGCACCTGAATTTTTTGCGATAATCGTTGCGATTAATCGCATTTAATTTTTTCAAATAATCGCAATCGCAATCGCATCGGGTTAAGACAAAATAATCGCAATCGCATAATCGCAAAGGCCAAATCATCATCTCTATAATAAACGCCCCCCCTCGTTCAAAATCGTGTTCTTGGCATTGTGTTTTTGACCCACTTTTTGAATACTTCTCTTAGGCAAATTACCCCTCATTTTGTAGCCAGTGAGATGAGCTACAAATGAGGGTTATTTGCTTGAGAGAGTAATCAAAAGTGGGTCAAAAATACAACGCCAAGAACACGATTTTGAACGAGGGGGGGGGCGTTTATTACAGGAAATACGGTAATTCTTTTTGAATCAACCTGGTACCCGCCTTTCAAAATATTTGCATCGCCCCTCTAGGTGCAATCAGTCCACACTAGAGGACCCGATTCAAATTTAACCGTTTTTAACTTTTTAAACACAATTTTGGATTGAATCGTTTGGGTTTTCAGGTCTGTACCCCGAAATTAAACCGAACCGAAGAAGATCTAGCTTAACAAAAGATATTTATCAAAACAACTGCTTAGCGAAAAAATTTTTAGCAAATCGACCACTTAGCAAATCTCCGCTTAAATTTCGGGGTACAGCCTTGCTATATACTAAACTAAACTAAATAAACTAACTAAACTATATACTAAAATCATTTTTTAAAACAATATATAAGCTAAACATAAATATGTCTTGGTTTACATCTAATACATTTGAAACAAATAGGTCACATCAATTGTTTTTTAAACAGATTTTTTTCACCAATAAAATACTATAATTTGCTTTTATGTGCTTAGAAGATCTACACAAAACTACTTTTATTGATGCCAAACAGCTAGCTTTAACAATATATCTGTAGAGAAAATAGATTACAACATACTAACAATAATCTATAAACAAATTAAAACAAAGTGTCTACATTCAAAATAAAAGACAGTCACGTGAAAGCAAATGAATTAAGTCAAAATCTAAACACGTAATTTCTAACGTAACTTTTTAAATTAAATTTCAGTGCATTTTAAGCACATAACAAAGCATTCAATAGTATGTTGTAGGCTCAAACGAAATTCTCTTGTTGAAAAGAATTTTTTTTGTATTGTATAAAAAATATTTTTGTTTGTTTATTCGAAGACATTGAAGCATCTCAATAAATCTCATTTTGCTCAAATTACTTTGGCTAAAAAAAATATCTTAATCTTTGGTTGTTTTACATCAAAGTCTTGTTTGAACATATTATTCGGCTTACTAGATCTGTGCATGATCTAGCTCTGCCCGTGTTGCCCGAGTTAATTTTTTTAAAACCTTCGAGTTTGAGGCGTATTCTGGTTTTGATTTACCAAGCCTTGCTCTGGACAATACACCCAACTTGCCTTATTTTACTGATGTAGAATCTCGAGTCATCCAATAAAATATCAGTGTAATGTGACTCGTGTTGTGGTCTAGTAGAGTGTTGATAGATGTTGCGGTCGCTCAAGAGTGGTATTCGAAATCGACAGTGACTTTAATATTTTAAAAGCAGCTTTGCAAGAGAACGAGTCTGGTGCCAAAATAGAGGATTTGCTAAAAGGTGGAGAGAGTTCGTGATACAATTTCAAAGGCTGTTTTACTCATTTCGGATCGCACCTGTTTCCGAAAAATTTCAGCTATCGTGGTCCGCTGAGATTCTGCAAGAATTTCAACACATTCTGCACAGTCACTTTTCGCGTGTTAATAAGACTGTCAAAAAGTGTGTAAACTTTCATTTTTGACATGTATGAAGTGCGAGAAGGTAAATAAGTATAATAGTAAATAAATATGCTGTAAACGAGCATAATCAATTTCTAAAATGAAACAGACGGCTTGTATCTATATACACCTTTCTAACTAAATAAATTACCCGAAGAAGCTGTTGACTGTAAATTTCTAGATGATCAGGTCTGTGTCCCAATCCAAGCGGGCGCTAAATTATTGGCGAAAAGTAATACCATTATTTAAGTTTACACAAGCTTACGAGGCAGGCGATCATTGTTTAAATGAATTCTGGATTTTGTTGCAGTTTTGTCATACCAAGACATCGACTGCCGGCAACACCTAAATGAAATTTTTTTAAAGTTCTAAAAAAGGATTCATCGCACGGAAGGTTCACTTGAAAGAATATATTCGAAAAAATTTGACTTAGGCTAATATGGTGAGGTAGTCAGATTTTTTTGATGCAGGACGTTTCACCGTTCACTATTTTCATCGTTCACTAAATTCACCCTCACTGATTTCACTGTTCACTATTTTCATCGTCAGCATTTTAGGACCGTTTTTTAGATCTAAATTTTCTAAATTTTTTAAGTTTTTGGTACAAATGGTAGCTCTGAATTTCAGCTATATTTGGTACTACAATTTCTGGGAAAAATTTCAGTTCTAAACTTAAAGACGCTCCCCCTATGTTCTACGGTGATAAAAAGTGTGAGAAAGAGCGCCTTTTAAAGTTTAGATCTAAACTTTTTCTATTTTTCTAGAAATTGTGGTACTAAAAATGTAGCTGACATTCAGGGCTACAATTTGGCACCAAGTCTTAAAAAATTTATGAAAATTTAGATCTAAAAAGCGGTCCTAAAATCCTGACGGTGAATTAAGTGAACGAAGAAACGGTGACGGTGAAACGTCTGCGCCGTTTTTTTTAAGACTTTTTTAAGTACTTACGTGGAGGTGGTAAGGGTGGCGGCGTAGGTGGAATTCCAGACTTAGAATGCATTTCCGACGATGGTGGAGGCGGCGGAGGCGAAGGTAGTGGAGAAGAAACTACAAAAGTAAATTATTGAAGCTGTACTGTAGAAAACTTTTATGGATAAATCTGAGAAGTGTCCACTTTTGGCTGAAAAATATTCGCTTTTCGGAGTTTCAGAGAAAACATTTCAATAGAACAGATGTCTGAATAATTCATTAAAAAGTGAGACAACATAAAGTAGTCCTGCGACTCTATCTACTAACGGCGTATCATTTATTACAACATCTTTCCGAAAATAGCGCAAAGACGTTGAAGTATGAGGCAAGTCGGAAAAATAATTTGATTTATACTTTTACTTATTATGTTACATTTTGCAAAAGTGTTGCAACCATACTCGCACGGCGTCAGGCGCGGGCGCTGGCACTCGGCGCTTTTTCCGGCGCTGGCGCCAATTTTTTTAATTTCCCGGCGCTTGCGCTGACTTTGAAAATGGCCGGCGCCGGAATTTTGGTCAATCATCATGTCGTAAATGATTCAGCTCATTCCCTGAGACGAGTATTATACTTGAGCCTAAAACTCACACGCTATTTATGTGAAAATAAGTTTTTGAACTTTTAATTTTTTAAACTTTTTGTTAGCAAGTCAAGAAAAGCTTAACGTCACGTTTTAAACCAGGGTTCCTAATGAAAAATTTCAAAAAAGGACATTTAGGTAAAAAAATATTTTATTTTATCCAGTGCTTATTGCTATTTTGGAGCGAAAAAAAAAGAGATTGACTAAAAATTTCAAAAATAAAAATATTTTGGGTCTCGACAAAGACAAATCTATTTAAAAAGGACGATTCGAACCCTGTTTTAAACACATATTTTAGCTAAGCACATATTTTTGCATTTCGAGCTATCGCACACCTTAATGCAGCGGTTTCGCTGAGAAGAGTATTAATTTCAGGTTTCAAGGTGCCAGACTTTTTGGGCATTTTTTATTTAATCTTTTGTGCGCGACTTGCTATACTGGAGAATGGGTACCAATTTTTGGCCTTGGTCCCCTGTTTTTTTTTCAGGTTTTTCAAAATTTTGCCTTGGTCCCCCCTGCTGTTCAAAAAAAAATTTAATTTTTTTCTTTCTTTTTTATCTTATAACATAGAATAGAAAATAAGCAAGACGAACAGAAAAGTATAATAAAAAAAGAAGCAAAAGATGGACAAAATAACAGAGGGGACCATGGCAAAAATCGGTACCCATTCTCCAGTAGAGCCCGCGACTTTTTTAAATTTGTTTTGGATAAATCTTTTTTCTGCCACTTCTGGCTTTTTTTGCACCTTTTGGCTTGTTTCTGCCACCTTTTCGCTTGTTTCTGCCACTTTTGCAAATTTAGTTGAAAAAATCTTTTCTTTTTACGAACTTTAAATAATTTTTTTACCGGAGTGTAGCCCAGGATCTCAGCTTTCTAATAAGCTATCAACGGAGATAATGAAGTTTTAAAATTGGAGGAAAAGGTCTTTAAATGGAGCAACTTTTTAAAAAAATTTACTCTATTCAAAGACTTTTTCATCCAACTTTTTAAAACTTCATTAAGTCAGTTGATAGCTTATTAGAAAGTTGAGATCCTGGGCTATACTCGGGTGAAAAAATTATTCATAGTTAGAAAAAAGAAAAGCTTTTTTTCAACTAAATTTGCAAAAGGGGCAGAAAGAAGCCAAAAGGGGGCAGAAAGAAGCCAAAAGGTGGCAGAAAAAAGCCAGAAGGATGCAAAAAAAAAGTCTCGTCCATTTGTTTTTACGCGTCTTTTCAGTTCATTTTGGAAAAAAGTAGTTGTGTGAATTTGGTTATTGAATGTACAGGGTGATCCAACTTTTTTACCCATATTTGTTTTGCCCGTTACTTTTTTTATATTCATTGAAATTTGTTGTACGACAACTCATTTGAAAGCCCTGTTTCTACCATTTCGTTTACAAAAAAGATTGGCTCAGTTTGATTACTCTGAGCCGAGTTACGGAAATTTTTATTTAATTACTGGAAACCGACAAATTTATTCAAATTCAACAAAAATCAACAACAATGTTTCTTATCTTGTCTCGACGCTCCTTCCGTTCCTTTCAACGCAAATTTCCAGACGACGGCGAAAATCATTCATTGCTCTCTCGATCATGGCTAGCGGCAACTGTCCATTTCTTCGATGATCTTTTCACGCAGTGCAATCAAAGAGGCCAGAGGCTGATCCGTGTAGACCAAACTTTTTATGTAACCCCAACAGAAAAAGTCCATCCAGGTTAAGTCAGGCGGATCAGCTCTGGCCTCTTTGATTGCACTGCGTAAAAGATCGTCGAAGAAATGGGACAGTTGCCGCTAGCCATGATCGAGAGAGCAGATTTTTTGTTGAATTTGTTGAATAAATTTGTCGGTTTCCAGTAATTAAATAAAAATGTCCGTAACTCGGCTCAGAGTAATCAACTGAGCCAATCTTTTTTGTAAACGAAATGGTAGAAAACAGGGCTTTCAAATAAGTGGTCGAACAAAAAATTTCAATGAATATAAAAAAAGTAACGGGCAAAACAAATATGGGTAAAAAAGTTGGATCACCCTGTATGTTTTTTTCCGTGGCGCCAGGAGCCAGCATAGTGCTTGGCGCCTAAAATTGGGTGCAGGTCAATTCATCGATGCAACAGTCATCGACAATAAAAATTTATCGATGCAAAACTCATCGCTGCAAAACTCATCGCCAACAAAACTCATCGCCAAAAGAAACTTATCGCTTCCAAAACTCATCGCCGGCAAAACTCATCGATGGCAAAACTCATCGCCAGCTCAACTCATCGATGCCTTTAATTCGTCGATTATTTATTCACGGATACTTATATTTTGTCGATTGTCTATTCATCGACATTTATATTTCGTCGATTATCTGTTCATCGACACTTTTGTCTTATCGTTCTTTGCTCTTTTGCGTCCGTCACACTTTTTATAAAATTATTGTTTTACAACTACTTTTTAGCCACTTTTTGCAGTGTTTTGTCTGATATCTTTCCGGAACCCTCAAGTTCAACATCTTAGCTATCTTTTAAGCACAAATGCGTAAAATCAAATTTGTTCTAAAAAAAATTTTCCTTGCCCTCTAATCCTTGATTTAGCTTTTAGTGTATTTAAGGTGGATTTCGTGTTCAACCCACTTTTCTGCCAGATATATCTGCTGAACCGTCAAGTACAACATCACCGCTTTCTTTTAAGCACAAACAATTAAAATTTAAGTTGCTTCTAAAAATCTTCATCTCTGCCTTCCAAATTGGAAATGGTGGATTTAGCCTGGGTTTAAAGTGGTTTCTTGTGTTCAAGCCCACTTTTCTACCAGGTAGGGTAGCTAAATGGCCAGTTAAGGTGGGTAGGTAGCCAGATAGGTAGTCAAGTGTCAGGTAGAATCATTACAGTCAATTTTTGATATAACGTACACCTGGGGACGAGGTCTGGTGTACGTTATATATGCGAAATAGGCGAGGTAGGCGAGGATAAGCGAGGATAGGCAAGGGTAGGCGAGGATAAGCGAGGATAAGCGAGGATAGGCAAGGTAGGCCAGGTAGGCGAAGATAGGCGAGGATAGGACGAGGATAGGCGAGGATAGTGATAGTAGGCAAGGGTAAGCGAGGATAGGCCAGAATAGGTGAGGATAGGCGAGGATAGGCGAGGGTAGGCGAGGTAGAGTAGGTGGGTGATAGGTAGGGTGAATGTTCTACCCGAACAACGGAGATAGTATCCGAAACACTAATGTTCCCAAACAACATAGGCGTCGATAGGCGCCTGCAGACCTAGTATCTCATACTTCTCTAAAACCATAAACAAATAAAACGCACACTCCATTTTATTCACTTGACTCGATAATAGACAAGATAACAACACATAATAAATTATTCAACTTCTCCAAGAGCATAGTTATAAAACAGTTAAAAAGAAGAAAAAGTGATCTACAAGGACAGCATTGTATGAATCAAGAATGAAACTATCGACGAAACACAAGTGTCGATGAATAGGCAATCGGCGAAATATAAGTGTCGATAAACGAACAATCGACAAAATACAAGTGTCGATGAGTTTTGCAAGCGATAAGTTGCTTTTGGCGATGAGTTTTGCCGGCGATGAGTTTTGCAAGCGATGAGTTTCTTTTGGCGATGAGTTTTGTTGGCGATGAGTTTTGCAGCGATGAGTTTTGCATCGATAAATTTTTATTGTCGATGACTGTTGCATCGATGAATTGACCTGTACCCTAAAATTTTCACTAAATTATGCTTGGCGGCTAACCGGTGCCTGCACTTACACTGCGCTTACGACCATGGTTATAAAGTTATTATGGGCACAGTAAATAATCGCGACTAGCGATATGAAGAATTTATAAAAGGTCCTATGAGACGCATCTCTACTTGTATGCAATATGCAATCAATACGCTTGGCTATAGCTAATTTACCCAGTAAAATACTACTTTTCACCAGTAAATTATTTTTTCTACCAGTAAATAATATAAACTAGTATTTCTCGCTGTTTTTCTAATCGTAAATTTTTATTTTCATATAAGCATGTAGCCTTCTATCTCTAGGTTATGATGAGCTATCAGCTGACTTATTTTTGTTCAGAAAGATCTGAATAATACCCATATTTTGTATAAAACTCATTTTTTCAAGTTTTTCTGAACAACATAGAATCAATTAGTAGCTCATCAAAAACTAAAGGTTCAGGGCTACATGTTAATTTGAAAAGAAATTTTACAATTGGAAAAACACTGAGAAATACTTGTGTTTAGATATTTACTGGAAGAAACAAGTAATTTACTCGTGCAAAGTAGTATTTTACTGGGTGAAACATTTGAGCCATTTCTAATTAATAAAACTGGCTAGCGCCTTCGAAAATGTTAAAAAAATTATTTGAATTCCCGCGGGATGGGTGTTGTACAAAAGGTTTATTTGTTTATTTGTTTTTATTTCATTTTTATTCATGCGAAAGACAATAAAGATTGCGATATATTTTTGACTGGTGCTCTTCAAAAATAGTCCTGTTTTATTTTTGGCTGTACCTGAGAACCCCGTCAAAAACATTAATCTCCCGTCAAATTTTTAAAACTTCTCGTTCTAGGTGTATACTTTTCATATTTTTTATTTTTTTGCATTAGTATGTAGCCCTGAATCTCTATTTTTTGATAAGCTATCAACTAGGTCGATACAATTTTAAAAAGTGGCATAACAATTCATTAAAAAAATTGTAGTTTTGAAAAACTCATTTTCTCCTGTTTTTCAAAATTGTATCAAGCTAGTAAATAGCTTATCATAAACTAGAGATTCAGGGCTACATGCTAATGCAAAAAAATAAAAAATTTAAGAAAACACTTAGAAGTAGAATTTTTAAAAATTTGACGGGAGATTTAATGATTTTGACGGGAGATTTAATGATTTTGACGGGTGTTTTCGATTTGAGCCTTTATTTTTTAGCTGTCGATTCAAATAATTCGTTGACCGCGCTATTTGTTCAAAGTGAAATGAGGTAGATTTTGGAATTTGTATGTAAAATAGGCTCAACTAAATATTACTTATTCAGCAATCTCCGTCTGCAGAAGCGCCTGGCTTCGCTGTTCTCAAGTGTGGCAAAGGCAAGATCTGGCTTGATCCTAACGAAGTCAATGAGATCTCCAATGCAAACTCGCGCCAGAATATCCGACGCCTGGTGAAGGATGGTCTCATCATTCGGAAGCCTGGCAAGGTTCACTCTCGATTCCGTGCTCGCAAGACACTTGAAGCTCGTCGTAAGGTGAGATACTTTTACAGATGCAGCTAAATTGGTAATGACATGCTCGCTGTTGGCTTGCTTCCCTTCGGGTTTAGGCTACAGCGTGGTGAAGCATCGGAGATTACACAGTGTAATGGTCTGGTTCACATGTCAAAAATCATAAGATGTGCGGTGCACTTTGCACCCGTTTTGGTTCATATATCCCTTCTTCCGTTCTAGTTTCAATGAAACAGTGATTATCGGGAAAAACCATATGGCCTACAACTAAAAATCTCTGGAATAAACAATCTGCATCCTTATCGCATACTTATTTTTCATTCTAATTCAGGGACGCCACATGGGTTTCGGTAAGTTTATTTGAAACGTGCTAAGGCCATCTGTGTGGCTTAAATAATGAAAATGATTGATTTCAGGTAAGCGTCGTGGTACAAGAAATGCCAGAATGCCAGAGAAGGTAACTTTTGAGTCGTATATTTGTGTCAAAAGACACTTCGCTACATGGACACTTCGCTATGGACAGTTCGCTACGTTTTCGATCTTTTTCGGTAAAATTTTACCGAAAAATATCGAAAAACGTAGCGAACTGTCCATAGCAAAGTGTCCATCTAGCAAAGTGTCCACGCAGCGAAGTGTCTTAGGTCCGTATATTTGCCGTCACTAAAATTAGCTTTTATAGATTCTTTGGCTTCGCCGTATGCGTGTGCTCCGCCATTTGTTGAAGCGCTACCGTGATGCCAAAAAGATTGATAAGCATCTCTATCATGACCTGTACCTCAAGGCCAAAGGTAGGATCATACTTTTACAGCTATGCTTTTGAACTGATTTCTAATTTTCAGAAATGCTTTTAAGAACAAGAGAAATCTGATGGAGTATATCTTCAAGAAGAAGTCCGAGAATACTCGCTCTAAGCAGCTTGCGTAAGTCGTTGGCCGTTATTTTTCCGAGACACTTATGCCGTACATTTTTTCAGGGAACAGGCCGAGGCTCGTCGTAATAAGAACAAGGAACCCGCAAGCGCCGTGAAGAGCGCTTGGTCATCAAGCGCAAAGAGTTGCTACACAAGATTTCTGAAAGCGAGAAAGATCCTAAGAAAGATGACAAATAAATTGGTATGCTCTCAACCATGGATCATTTTTTGTTATTGTCTCGCGTTGTTGTTCGAATAAAAAAGACTTGTTGACTGTTGTTTGAAAATTAATTTACCATATTTTCTTCATTATTTCATTCATTATTTTACAACCCCAGAAAAATCTCGAAATTGTCAATCAAAAATGACCTTAACTCTAAAATCCTAGTCAAAATAGAAGGGTGGGGGTTCATTATCAGAGAGAGGTTCCTTAATAGAGAAAATACGGTATCTGCTTTTTCGATAGTGGTGTGATGTTAATGCTATAATAATGCTTGAGAAAAATATTAGCCATTAGTTTATTTTTCAATGATTTGCAGCCCTTTCCTATAAAATTTCAAATTTTCATCGACGTGGAGTAATGGTGACCTTACTCGTCCATCTGAAAGCGGATTAATAGATCAAGAGTTACTCCTGATCTTTGATCCTATTCATCGTGTCTGAAACACGATCAATATATCACGAGCAACTCTTAATCTTACTCTATCCATCGACCTGAAAGTGGCTCCAGGCGCTAGCGGTCGAAAGTAGGCGCCAGCCGATTTTCAGTAATTCCTGGCGCTGGTGTCAGTGCTGCTTTTTGGTGGCGTGAAGTATGGTTGCAACAAAAATATGGGCGCTACGACGGTTCATAAAAAATTGATTCATTTTAAAGGGAATTCGTAAAAAACGGGTTTCATAAAAATAGAATTCTTCGAAAACCGGATTTCGAAAAAAAATAAATTTGTTTCAAAACGTTTTGGCAGAATGAAGTTAAAAAAATATATAGTTTTATCAATATTTAATTCATCAATAAATAGGTTTATCCAGATTTCTCGACAAATTTATTTCACAACTAGATAAAAAAAAATGTATCTCAGCGACAGTGTAATCTTGAAAAAGAAAAAATTAGCCGGTTATTTGTAAATTCGGCCAAACCATCAATATATGGTCGAATTATAACCATTTTCACAGTTACTTCACCATAAATTTTCACAGTTAAGAATTGCAAATTTCTAGCTGGAGAATATGCAAACATTAGCACGTAAACAATTTGGTAAATGACCGGCCATCTTCCGCCATATGGCCGTGCCCTAGGTTAAACTCAAGTTAAAACACAGCTTTACACGAACCAACTACGAACAAACCCTCACACTTTTATTCAACGTAATCAAACAAAATCACCCGTTCAGATCACATAACAAAGACTGGGATTGTACATATTTATAAATCTGATCCACTTTGTAGCTTGCAGAGATGCTCTTTCTTTGTGCCGAAATTCGTTTGTCTTCTGCTTTTTGCTTTACTGGAGTACCTGTTTGAAGGGAGATGAGATGAGCTTCTTGGAGCGAGCACTCTTGTTTCAGCTTGCCTAGCCAGCGCAAAATCGAATTCTCTTACCATCTTTGTTCCATTTGTCCCCGGAGAATGAAAACATTGAAAATACCTTGCGATGGTAGTAGACCATATCAGACACGGTCTTCTGAATCATCTTAGCTTTAACTTATCTGATGCTTGCTCAATGAGGCTTGAGAATATTTGTCGCCCAGCACTCTAAAAATCCATGCAAAATATTTCCTGTACATCTTAAAAATACTAACATCCCCTGTCGGGCCAGCTCCGGTATTTGAATTCGAAGTTTCCTGACTTCTATGTCTTCCTTGCACGTTGCATGAGTGTGATTCCCATAGCTTTTTCCAACGCATTGATCATCTGAATTTGTTTCCATTTTCATTTTGCAGCCTTCTTGTTGTTTCACGCATTTCCAATGAGTGATCTGTTGCTTGTCCTTGTAACCAGCAGAGTAAACTTCTCCTAGATCAGTACTTGCAATGTTACTAGAAATTATGATAAAGCCTACCATCCAGAATCACCATGTGCCTTCCCTTCTTGCTCTTAATAAACTCGATGGCAAGACCCGTAATGATCTGAGGCTCACGCTTCCGCTTTCGACCCACTTGGACGATTCTGGTTGACTGTTGGATTTGGCTTAAGCTTATTTCCTCTTCCTCCAATGATCCTTGCTCACTCGCATCACAGCTGCTCGCTTAATCAGGGCTGCTGTATGGGTCTTCGAGATTCATCAGGAGCGCTTAATTCAATGAAAATATAATAGAAATTTCGATCAGAAAGCAATCAAGATACGTATTTAAACAATGATTCATGAAATCAAAATATCGTAAAGTTTCATTCTGCAAACCGTTTTGAAACAAATTAATTTTTTTCGAAATCCGGTTTTCGAAGAATTCTATTTTTTATGAAACCCGTTTTTTACGAATTCCCTTTAAAATGAATCAATTTTTTTATGAACCGTCGTAGCGCCAAAATATGAGATATAAAAACATTGTTAAGTCATTTGCCTTTTTGACTAAAAATTTGAAAAAATTTAAAGAGCACTTTATAGCCAAAAGCGGATAACTTAATTTTCTTTCCAACTTTTATAAGCAAAGATTACAAATTGTTTTGTAAGTTAAAAAAGTTGTAAGTGCATTATAAAAAGCAAAAAGTTATTCGACTTAAGAATGGCAGATGTAAAAGATGGTGCACGGTAAAAACAAAATTTTTTATCAATGTTTATTATAAAAACTATGCTGAATATGGGTGCGCGACAATTTACCCCCGCCAATTCACCCCAGAGCCGATCCACCCCCGACCGATTCTCCTAGCCAATTCACTCCCAGCCGATTCTTCCCTAGCCAATTCACCCCCAGTTGTATTTCACCTATGTAATTCACCCTATCATTAGAACATTCGCGTAACTTTGGAAAATCGATAAAAGAGTCATTGCAATGGTATTTTTAGGCACCCGTAGCAAGGGACACATAATAGGATCACATAATAGTTCTCTAAACTAACTACAAGTCAATTTTTAGCCTAAAATTGATTCCATACCAGAGTTCCTATATGCGGTAGGTTCTAATTAACAAATACGGTCGAACCTCGCTATTACATACTCAAGAGATCGGCTGAAAATTTATATCACCATTTGAGTACTACAATGTGGGTACTACCACCTGAGCACTACCATCTTCATCACTTTCATCTACACATTCTACCTACCCACCTAAAAGCATACTCTTTAAAAACAATACGCCCAAGACAGGGCTCCGAATCGTCCTTTTTAAAAAGATTTGTCCTTTTTTCGGCATCCCAAATCTTTTTTTTATTTTTTAAAATTTAGTCAAAATCTTTTTTTTCGCTTCGAAATGGCAGCAAGCACTGGATAAAATGACCCTTTTTACTTCAAAAATAGTTAAAATGTCCTTTTTTTACCCAAATGCCCTTTTTTGAAATTTTTCATTCGGAGCCCTGGTCCAAGATGATCCTCTGTTTAAGCATTCCATATATTTTAGGCCAGAAGTAAGAGTACTCAAGTGGTGTTACCCAGGCGGTGATACCCATGCGGGTTAATCAGCTATGGTTGTGATTATCAGGGGTCCTGACTGAGGACAAGCAATCCAGGTGGCGAACAGGCACCCATGTGGATATCCATCTGACTAGAAGGTACTCCACCAGGGCTTTTCGGGGTTTGAGTCTTTTGGCATACTTCTTAGCCACCTGGCATACCTATCCGACTACTCGATAACTAGAAGTTATTAACCTACTTACCTTATTAAGTTATTAACTACTTACCCTATTATAACCATACACCCTGGCATAACTATCCAGCAACACTGACATCCTACCGATCACCTGGCATATCTACAGAGCCCCTGGCATATCATATAAGTGAAGGGCGACAGCTTATGCAAGATTCGGGAAACAATAGTGAGGAGTGAATGTCTGGGGGTCATCGGCCTGCGGTGAATCGGTCGGGGGTGAATCGCCCGAAGGGTGAATTGTCCGTGTACCGTGAATATATATATATATTTAAATTAATGTTTACCCTTTTCCTTAGAAGTAACATGGACGTGAGGAGATGGTGGGACTATTGAAGAAGATATACACGCAAGAATGGCTCCACTGAACTCACTGACCATTTATTCTCAAGCACATAAGGCGAGTGATTAGAAGTCAGAGTTATCGGTGATGCAGCTAAAAATTCGCAGGTCAAAAAATTTTCGGAAAAATATCTGCTCTATTTACTTTAAACTCTGTGAAAAATATATGCGCATGACCTAGGGTCGACGGTTCAAATTTCCTGGGGGCTCACCCTACTTATTTTACTCTACATTTAGCAACTAGACTCGCCTTTCAGGCCAAAACCATCGGAAATCGATTGCAACTATTTTCAGCACTGCTTACTGTCAGCAAATACCTAAAGTATGGGATTTCACGCAAATGACAATCAAAACAAGAATGGCATGGAACTGAACTGGTACGTGACGATTCATCCTAACGGACGATTCATCCCAACTCGATAAAAAACGATGCATCCCATTTCTATTAATTCATTAGTCAATTAGTCCAGAGAACAATTTTTGGAACCTGACAACGCAAAAAATCTTTTTTGATCCACTTTGTTGGTTTTGTTGGTACATGGGGCGTTCAGATTATACAGCACCAACAAGGTCAGATGCACTACCGAAAATAGTCTAATATACAACCTGGGTACTGTCACCAGATTACTGTCCTTTAGGTGCTACTATCTAGACACTACCATCTACCACTTCCCAGTACCACACCTGGTCACTTCCACCTGAGCACCGATACCTAGTCACTGCTTTGGTACCAGTGCTGTAAATCTCGGCACCGGCTAAACTTAGGCACTTGTTTTCTAGCAGTTTTTAATATTATTCAGCACGGTTGCAGCGAATTATTAGTTAGCTCAGACATCGGCTCAAGGCTAGGACTTAAAAAATTAGGCGTTTTACCCTTTTAACATAGCGGCACCGGCCTGGTGCCGAAACAATTTACAGGGGAATTTACATCGAAATTGTTTGTCACCAGGCCGGTGCCGCTACGGTTATAAAAGTTAAAAGACGGTTGCAGTTTACAAACCCCCCCCCCCCGCGGGGAGTGGTCGGATGGAGGAGCTAACCTCATATTCGTGTTTCTCGACCCCGATTTCATGAGAAACCCGGCTGTTTTTGATTTTCAGAGAAAAAATGTAACGCCCCTTCGGGGGCGCAGGGGCTTGGAGTAGAGATGCGCGCACTCACTTACCTTAGACATGATTCGAGAAGTACTCTTGATCGAAAATGCATGTAAAAGTCTCTTTTTGCCACGGTCCAGTTGAAAAACATGGTGAGGCAATCGAAGAATACAAACATTTGAATTCTGACGTTCTGCATAAAAGTGGCGCTATTTTATTCCCTTACCTCCAATACAGCCCTCAATCCCTTTAAATCAAAAGGCGCCAATTTAATTTTTTTTTAATTTTTGACTAAAAACCCATGATTACCCCCTGTGGTTCGAAAATTTTATTTTTTCATCAGAACGAAAAACAGCCGGCTTCTGCATGTAACGGGGGTCGAAAAACACGAATATGATGTTAATCTCCTCCATCCGATCACTCCCCGTGGGAAGGATTGTAAACTCAAGCCAAGGACTAATTTTTTATTCCTGCCTGGATCCGATGTTGAGTTACATAATGATTGCGGCACCGGGCTGAGTATTTATTAAAAACCGCTAGAAACAGGTGCCTGAAGTTTAGCCGGTGCGATATTTACAACACTGTTTGGTACTAACACCTGAGTACAGCTTTCTCGGTACTACCACCTCCATACTACCACTACGGGATACAAACTACTCAGGGGGGGGGGGAGAGATACCACCCAAGGACACCCACCCACTTATTTTATACATAGGTACCAGGTGGTTTGCTAGTCATTATCCATTCCAAGTGCTGCGAAACCGCACCGAGATCGAGAATTAACGTTCATTTTTCTAAAAAAAAAGAAAGAGAAACGGACGGAACATAAAAATATTGAAAGACAACAGAAAAAAAATAAAAAAATCAAGCATCGCATTATATAAAAAAGAACAAATAACTGATGTAAAGCACACTTCTTTTATAGTTTACCGCCGATTTTGAAAAAATGGGATGAATCGTCATTTTATCGACTTGGGATGAATCGGCCGTTGGGATGAATCGTCCGTGTCCGGAATAACATCGTTGAATTTTTTTAAAGTTTTAACCCTAATTACATATACCTTTGTTCTCCTATAGTAGCTAAAATGAAAGTTCAGAATTTTAGCTACATTTTAGTATTTGAAACATGTGACTTCTAGAAAAAAGACAGAAAATATCAAATCAAAACGGTCAAAGAAACCCCCACAAAAAGACTTTTGGCCCACAAGCAACTTCAAAAAGTATGTTAAAAGCATAATGCCAAAAATACGATTTTGAATTAGGGGGTGCTCTTCTATTAGAATAAATACGGTATTTTGGATGGGCCGAAAAGATGATATTTTTTATCGAGCTTCAACGTGGCTAAAAAAATAAACCTTCTTGTGTGTAAAAGTTCGATGCTAGATGAGCAAAGGTGCTCTTTGATTGCTTGCACAAATGCAATGCTGACGCATCAAGTGTGAAATAAGAGAACTATCAGGAACCTCTAGGGAATGATTGTAGTTGCTGCTTTTTCTGGAGCGCTAAAGTTGTTAATTATTATTAACTGGTGTTAGGATAGTTTTGGTAGAAGTTTTGAGCATTTATATATATTAGAAACTGATTCGATAAAAGGCAATCAAACACGCAGTTTCTAGCACCATATCTCAAGCCAATAACTGATAGTTATAGAATACCGTATTTCCTCTAATAAGCGCCCCGGGGCGCTCTTATTTTCAAACCCGAAAATCGGAAAATTCGAATCAATTTCGAGATTTCCGGATGCTCAACCAAAATCTAAAAAATTAGAATCGTAGATCTCGTGGAGTTAAGAAAACGTATCAAACAGCTTTTCAAAATATTGCTTCTGCACTTGAGATCCAGAACCTAAGTCGAGGGGAGGGCCGCTTGTTAGAGCGGGGGCCTTATTAGAGAAATACGGTAGTCAGCATTGAGTCTAAACCAGGGCTCGAAAATCGAAATTTCAATAAAGGACATTTGGTAAAATAAAGACATTTGTGTCAGAAAGTGCCATTTAATCAAGTGCTTATTATTTTTGAGCAAGTAAAAATAAAGATTTTGACCTAAATCTCAAAAGTTCTAAACATTTCGTATCTCAACCTAAAGGACAAATCTTAAATAAAGGATGTTTCCGAGCCCTGGTCTAAACCCATAAACCGTTCCATCTCTATATATGACTTTATTATGAGATGTAAGCCTTTTGAAGATAGGCCGAAATGTGATTTTTCACCAAGACTTAACCGTAGCTAAAAAGTAAACCTTGTATGTGTGTGAAGCTTGGAGTTAAGATGAGCAAAGTGCTCTTTGATTGCTTGACAAATGTAATGCTGATGCACTCAAGTGTTGGATTAAAGAAAACTATCGGACTCTTGGGTGAATGATTTGTAGTTAGGCTTGTCTGGACGGCTAACAGTTGTAAATTGTTATAATGTTTTAAACTCAAACAGTAAATAAAACTCCTATTTTTTAAATGTTGGGCCGTATCGAATGAATGAGGACATATACACATACTCACGGGTATACCGTATTAATATACCCACCCGGTATTTAATAAGGGTGGGTAAAAAGTTACCCTTTTACCCTCGGGTATACACCGGGTATTACCTTACCCACAAGTATAGAAACCCAAATTAGTCAAATTTACAGATTTTGCATTTTAAACCAAAACGATGTTAACAGTCAGAAAAGAACTTCTATCGCTCATTAACCTATGCTAGAGTGGCCAATAGTCACATTTTACTTTGATGGGCTCAAAAAACGCACCCTACCAACAACCGAAACCATATAAACCGTTAAAGACAACGTCGAATCACCCTAAATAATTATCAGTTTTTATATCAAAATATGGTACTAGATAAGGTGCGCACCCGTGCGGATTTCGAACCAGAACCTCAGCGATGAGTACGTCCACTAATAATCGCTCGGTAACCTCATCCAGAGCGGCTAAAAGCCAAATAACTGTTTTCGGGGATACTGAAGGGATAGAGAATTTTTTTTTCAAAAAGTAAACCTTGTATGTGTGTAAACTCGGCGTTGATGAGGCAAGGTACTCTTTGATGCTTACAAATGCAATGCTGATGCATTCAAGTGTTGGATTGATGAGAACTATCAGGAACACTGCTGGAGGATGACTTGTAGTTAGCACTTTTCTGGAGCGGCAAAAATTTGTTAATTTTTTATTCTGGCTGCAACTGATATTCACAAATTGATTGATTCCCACCCGAAGCTTTTCTTTGTTTTGCGGACAATCAAATATTATCGTTTAATTGTTTTAATGCTTCGAAATACTTGGCTGAATGCGATTGAGATGATAATAACATAATTGTAAAATTATACACGATCACATAAATTTATTTCCAAATGGATTTGATCGACTGGATACGTAGTCACAAATTATACACAGTCCGCAAATTTCGCGTAGTCAACATATTTTACATAATGAAAATTTTTTTATAAGTTACAAATTTTTACATAGTCAAGCTTTCCCGGGCTTCTGTGGTCAAAATGTGCCCTAAAATTTTGTCTCGAAACGGTAAAATATTCGGCAACATACCGTATTTCCCTGTAATAAGCGGCAGCCTCTAAATAAGGGGTGCACCCCCAACTTCGAGGGTCTATACTCGAGCAGAGTAAATATTTTGGTTATCTTTTGATGCGTTTGCTTAACTCCCACGAGCTCTACCGATTCTAAATTTTTAGATTTTGGTTGAGCAAAAAATCTCGAGATTGAATTCCGAATTTTTCGGATTTTCAGGGGTTTTGAAAATAAAGGCGGCAATGGCGCCTTATTACAGGAAATACGGTATACAAATTTGCTTTAAAAACGAAAGTAATTGCTAAAAAATGCTGCACGAAACCAATAAAAAGTGAGAAGACTTAATGCAAAAAGTGTTCTGTCCAAGAAATATCAGCTAAAAAACAGAAAAAGACGTATAAATCCGCTCTTCACTCGTTATCTGTCAAGACAGTTAGGAAATGATGAAAATTCCTGGAGTTTTCGCAGAAAATGAGATTTATCCGATTTTTAATCTGCCCTAGAAAATGCTAAAAATTTCCGGCGAATTCTCTGGAGAATTTTTTATTCAACAATCCTAGTTTTTTCGTACATTTTTATCAACATGTTCTGAGCATGTTTAGATACTTTTAATAATATATTGATAGCTCTTTTCATGGCTTTTTCAACCAAATATCATTTTGCTTGTAATGATGAAAACTAAAGAGTACAAAAGTCTTTAAGAAATGAGGTTTACAAATGGGCAGTTTAGGGGTGCATGGCTTTGATCTGGTAAAAAGTTCAGTTCGGTATCGAGCACCATAACAACATATTGATGAGAATCTTGAAGCGCAAGTGCAAGTCAAGAGCACAAGAACTATTTGGCAGAATAATTTTGAAAAGTCTGAGTGTTTAGATATCTTTTTTTAGAAAATAAAAAAAAATTGGAATTCACCACATCCCGAAAAAATTGGAAAAAACTTGGATTTGGTCATTTTTTGAATAAATTATTTTTTTTCACAAAGGTCATTTCTCATACTTGAATTTTAAAAAATATTCTGTAAAATAGTTTTTTTCGCTTTTGAACTGTGCTTCAAGATAGCATTGAGATGGTTGTTGAAGTTCTGAATACCCAATTTTTTTTCCAAAATTTTTTTTTGCTTTTGTAAAATTGAGCTAAAGGGGCATGCTCGCGCCAATGGAATATTTTGAAGCTGGTACCAGTGGAATATTTAAACGATAATTAAATTGACGTATTAGGTGAAATCGAAGAAAAACAATACCTTCAATAGGAATCGAACCGACGACCCGAATTTCACAATCGCGCCGTTATTACACTAACGACCACTGATATATTGCTAGGTAACGTGTTTTATATTACTTGTCACAAAAGACGTAATCAACAATTTTGCATTTCAAAATAATTTTTTTTAAAATAACCTGGTACCACCTTTCAAAAATTTCCCTCGAAGGCGAGCATGCCCCTTCAAATATTAGATTAATAAGTAACCTTGTATGTGTGTAAAGCTCGGCGTTAGATGAGGCAAAGGAGCTCTTGATTGCTTGACAAATGCAATGCTGACGCATCAAGTGTTGGATTAAGAGAACTATAAGACCTCTGGGTGGATGATTTGTAGTTAGCACTTTTTTCTTAAAAAGTAAAATTAGCGAAATATATAAACACTCTAAAAGCTATGTACATAAATTGCGACCCTAGTATAGAATAGACCTTCCCGCTCCCCGCCCTCGAAAGGTTTTTTCTTTGAAACTTAAGTAAAGAGTACCTAAATATATGTCCAGACCCCAGAAAAAGTGCGTAAACTATTTATCAGTCACAGCTTTGGTACGCTTTCCGCACTTCTTAACAACCTGTTAAGGCTTAGGCTCAGGGGTAGGCCAGCGGGTACTTCTTTAGTACCCATACTCAGATTTTTTAAAAGTGACCCAAATCACCCCGAAGTCTTTTTTTTCACACAACAAGATACGAGAAGCATTTTTAAACACTTTCTAAATAAAAAGAATTGAATTTTGTCAAAAAAAATTGCCAACCCCTCCCTTGGTGTTGGATGGTCTTTTTCGGGTATTTTAGGGTTATTTTTCGGTGATTTATCACATTTCCTTGCTGGAACTAAGCAAAATGACTCTCTTAAATGTATTTTTTGATCAAGATTTCAGCTCGAATTATATCCGAGGTAAGTCTGTACGAGCATCTCTAACCAACCAAGCCCCGGGGCTCCAGCGAGAAAAATGTGGATAAATCACCGAAAAAATAACCCTAAAATACCCGAAAAAGACCATCCAACACCAAGGAGCGGGTGGCAAAATTTTTTTGACAAAATTCAATTTTTTTTATTTTAGAAAGTGTTTAAAAAAATCTGAGTATGGGGAACTAAAGAAGTACCCGCTGGCCTACCCCTGAGCCTAAGCCTTAAACAGGTTGTTTCGAAGGGTAGTTATAGCGATTTTGAAAAGATCAGATTGGGAAGGGGATATCCTATACTAGCGCCAAAATTGCTATTTTTATATTTCTGAAACTAGACGTGAACCAACCATTTTGCAAAAAATGTTAGACCCTAGGCTAAGCTAACTTGCTTTTAATATCGATAAAAAGCGTTGTAAAGAGAGACCATTGACATGAAAGTGTCGATTCTAGTCAAAATGGTAAGTGCCACTGCCCCCCACCAAACTTTTTCTAAAAGTGACCCAAAACATATCCTATGCTACTTTTTTTCTGCTTAACATAAATAGAAGAAACATTTCTGAACAGTTTCTGATTCAAAAAAGCTTTAAAAACTTCTAAAAAGACTTTAATATCGCAATGTGGAGCGGTCTTTCTATGCATTTTACGGTCATTTATTGGGGTATTTACTATATTGGCTTATAGCTTAGGCGAGGTTAGGCCAGCGTATGTTAGGACGGACTCAAACATGTTTCTCAGAACTATAAAATAGTAAAGACATCTTTGAGTCCGTCCTGACATACGCTGGCATAGTCCTTGCCTAACCTAAAATATGGTAAAATATCCAAAAAATGACCCTAAAATACCTAAAATAGACAATCTATTATCGAGGAATTGAAGTCAAAAAGTATAATTTTTCCAATCGGAAACTGTTCAGAAATGTCCTTAACTGTAGGTGTGCTGTTTTTAGAATAAGCCTCAAATGGACAACACTGTCTATGAGAAGAATACTTTACTATTTGGGATAGGCCGAAAAAAGACTTTTTTATTAGAGAACTTACCGTAGCTAAAAGTAAAGGTTCTTACGGGTATCCGCTACTACCTTTTCTTTTTATTTACAATTCAGTAATCTTTACAGTAATCTTGCCTTTTGAAAAAACAGGTGGTGCGGATAACCCGTAAGAAACCAAAGTAAACTTTCTTGGTGTGTAAAGTTCATGCTAGATGAGGCAATGGTGCTCTTTGATTGCTTGACAATGCAATGCGATGCATCAAGTGTTGGATTGAGAGAACTATCAGGACCTCTGGAGGATGACTTGTAGTTAGCACTTTTTCTGGAACGGCTAAAATTTGCAAGATTTTTATCGGCTGCAACTAATTTCGCCCGACAAATCACTGATTTCATTTTGTTATTTGAAACAGGCTGCGAAACGTTCTTTACTTAGAGATGTTCGATCTTTATTTTAGACTCGAAATCTTCGGTCTTGTTTTTGGTACAGTCGAATTCCCTCAATAACGTACACCCTTCAAGTTCGTCGCCGCCAGGGCCCGACACTTTTTACACTGATTAAAGTACTTTTGCCGAAACTGATCCCTCAAGACTGGTCCGAAATATCGTAAGGATCACGATTTTTGCGGGTTCATTTTCGAGAAACCACAACAGTTTCGCTAACTAGACCCAAAACGTTCTCAAATAATGTACACCTAATTTCTAAAAAGTTTACGTTATTGAGAAATTTCGCGTCTAATTAGCGAAACTGTTTGGTTTCTCAGAAATCACCCGCAAAAATCGTGATCCTTACGATAATTTCGACCAAGACTGAACGGATCATTTCGGCAAAACACTTCGAAAATCAGTGTAAAAAAGTGTCGGATCATAGGCGGGAACGAACTTCGAGATTGTACTTTATTGAAGAATTATGAATTACTTGGAATACAGTAATCACTGATAACAAATTTTTTTTTTTTTATTAAATGTCGAGTTATTCAACAAAATCCCATTTTACTTTAAATTCGGATCCCCTGGTTTGAAGCCGCGAATCTAAATGAGAAACTATCTCATTTAAAAAATCTGTCGAATTTTTTTAAACCAGACCGACGACGAATCACAATTGACAAAACATTTGAATAAGCGAGGTGTGCAAATCGCAGGAGCCGGAATTAAACTTGAGCTAGGCGAATTGTATTAAAAGGCAACTGTATTTTGACTTAAAAAAGCTTAGTGTTGTAAGAATTATTCAGCCTTATCTTCTATACAGTCAAAACCCGTATAAGCCGGCAACCCCAAAAGTTCGTTCCAGCCTTGGGTCCGATACTTTTTTTAGCCTCGTATCGACAAACTTTTGATAGTTTTTTTTTGACAGTCTGGTCGAAAATATCGTCAGGATTCCGGTTTTGCCGGTCGTTTGATATCAGAAAGCAAAATTGGGTTAAAAAGTAAAACCTCGATAAGCCGGCACCTTTTTTTCGAAAAAGGGGTGCCGGCTTATCGAGGTTTTGTTTTTTTAATGATGAAATTACAGGATTGTGAAAAAAATCGGCTAAAAATCGGATTCCTGACGATATTTTCGACCAGACCGTAAAAACAGAATGGAAAAAGCTTTCAAAATATTGGTTAAAAAAAGTGTCGGACCCATGGCTGTGAACGAACTTTGGGGGGTGCCGGCTTATCGAGGTTTGACTGTATTTCAGAAAACTAGTAGATATCGTATAGGAAAAAGAAGTAGCGAAGCTCTAACTCGTCAGATGCACAAAGTGAGTCTATGTGAGTCTGGTGAGCGTACTTATTATACCGATAGTTTAGCGGATTCAAATGTTCTATTATCTAGGATGCTTGCATTCTATTCAGTGTAACCAGAGTCATGACCACTTTAGTCATTAACTTCGATCGTCTTCAACTAAATTTTCAGGATTCGAGTCATGCTATTGGTCTAAATGATTCTTTTGTTCCAAACTGCTCAGTCTCCCGCATTTAAGTAACGTCTAGTCTCTAACAAGTGGGTAATCCAATTTAGCTTATCCAGTGAGAATTCGTCACTTTTGCGTTCAGCTTTAAGGGAGGGTGAAAGCTGCCAAGGAGATAGTCTCGACACAGTAAAATTTTTCTACCCTTTTTTTTGTTTTAAATATGTTTTCTGTTGACAATTTGTTGAGAATTCGCTGTTCGACAAAACTTTGTGGCAGAATTAAAGAAGTTGGTGTTAGCAACATCAATAATCAGAATTTTCAAATTCCTTAAAAATGCACTAAAATCCTAAATTTAGTAGCAAACGAATAAACTATTTTCGGTGGGTTTTTTCCTTTTTCATCCCGTTTTTAAGCCCTTTTTTAAAATGACTATAGAAAATTTCATGATCCTTAACTAACCTTAATTTTGCACAAGATTTTCTAGAGCCTCAACTAGGTTAGGCAGATTGTTGTTCGAGGCGGTATTCGGATCGGGATTTGGGATTTGGATTTTGGAACGGCGGGATTCGGGATCAGAGATTTTAAAATTTTCGGGATTGGGATTGCGGGATTCCCATGGGATTCATGTCCCCGTTGCCAAGCCTAGCCACAACACTAGATTGTCAAAAAAATACAGCTCAGAAATCATATTTGAAAAATACAAAACTAGGATTAAGCTTGAGTTTCAGAGGCTGGGGCCTACCTGCATAAATAAACTCTGATGCATGCTTTTTCATGCATCCAGATTCCACTTGCGAGTGGATTTCGTGTCTAAGGTATGTGGGTGTGCGCATCTCAACTCCAAGCCCCCAAGCCTCCTGCGCCCCCGAAGGGGGCGCAGGGAGCTTGGAGTTAGAGATGCGCGCACTCACTTACCTTAGACATGATTCCGAGAAGTACTCTTGACCAATAAAATGCATATAGAGTCTTTTTTTGCCACGGCCCATTGAAAAAAACTGGTGAGGCAGTCGAAGAATATATAGATATTCAAATTTATTAAGTCTGCCATAAATGGCCCCCTTTTATTCCCTACCCTCCCAATACAGCCCTTATTCCCTTTTTAATTCAACAGGCGCCAATTAAATTTTTTCAATTTTGACTAAAAAACCATGATACCACCCCTGTGGTTCGAAAATTTTTTTTTTCTCAGAACCAAAAAAACAGCCGGCTTTCTCATGAAATCGGGTCGAGAAACACGAATATGAAGTTATCTTCCTCCACCTGATCAGTCCCCGTGGGGGGGATTCTGAACTGCAAACCAGGATTAATCCTTTCGTTTCGAGACTATCGGTGCATGGCATTCGTCCAAAATCAGTTCGTCCAAAGTAATTCGTCCAAAGACAATTCGTCCAAAATTCCAGTTCCGTCCAAAAGCTCAATTCGTCAAAGTGCATTTCCGTCCAAATTGCAATTCGTTCCAAAATGCAATTCGTCCAAAATGCAGTTCGTCCAAATGCCAGTTCGTCCAAAATTCAATTCGTCCAAATTTTAATTTCAAGTCAAAATTTTCGCGAGAGAACCATTTTCAACGAACAGCAATAACTTCAACCGCTCAGAAACCTGTGCCAGAGTGGCCCATAGCCAAAATAAATCTGGTTTGGGGGTTTACTAAAAGGGGACAGTCATGACCCAGTTTATGACGACGAAAGAAATAAAGACCTTTTTCGCATAGTTTCGACCATCTTGGGCACGGATAGCGCGAACCCTGCGACGACTTGCCATAGCTGAAACAAGGGTAATACCCTCTGAAATACTTGAGGAATACTAAACCTGGTGTTCTTCACTTGATTGGCAGATTCTTGGTCGAATCCAATGCAGAATAGACGCAGACGATATCCATCAGTGTTTTCACATCAACATGAGCTTCAATCAAAAGTCTAAAGCATGTATACACAAAATGGACAAAGCGAATGCAACAAACATACATGCCCACTTTTTGACGATGGAGCGACTTCTTGTCACGAGTAAAAGCTCATCCCGTGGAAGTTGGTCAAGCACATCTTTCCTTGCACATCCTCGCAGATCAGCCGAACTTTCTGAAAATCGGACTCGTAATTGTTGAGATCGGCAAGTGAGACCCAAAGATAAACGAATATCATAGGTGAGTCAGATGATAGCTTGATGCTTACTCATAGATCGCGCACCGCTTTCAGGAAGTCACTGGCGATCTCTGAAACAATCATTTAAAAGGTGAAATGAAATTCAATTTACTTGTTCCCTGAGACTTGTTGACGAATGTCTTCCCAATGGTGCGGTTCGTGAACATAGCCGGAGCTTTGACATCGTACCATTTCCTAAAAAAAGCAAGAAACATAAATAAAAAACCTTCCTGTCGCATAAAAGCATACTTCGGGTGAACGGATCAACCACTTCTTCTTATTTCCCTTCTTGCTCATCTTCTTTATTGTTTTGCTCGATAGCCATGCTTGCTCAACTGCTAAAATACCAATTTATTTTACGAATAGGAAACTATGAACTCGAAATATGACAGCAAAATGAAAACAATAATCGGTAAATGTCGTCAATCAAAATTTGATCACAAGGGTTTTGAGCGTAGTCCAAGATCGTGGTCCAGGTGACTTAAGGAAAATCGGTCAAGGTAATATTTATTTGGCAGTGCCTACAATCAGTACGCAGGTGGAAGTGGACTCAATAGAGATTTCTGCGAACTTCATTAATGTTATTTGACGAATGCGTTTTGGACAATGCAATTTTGGAACGAATTTGGCTTTTGGACGAACTGACTTTTGGACGCAATTGTCTTTGGACGAATTGAAATTGGACGATCTAGTATTTTGGACGAACTGACTTTGGACGAACTGACTTTTGGACGAACTGCATGGCAACCGAGCCTACTCCTTAACTCTTTCATCCTCTCTTACAAGGGCCATTGCCGGTCTCCGACAACGGTTGCCCCCGCCAATTCAATAAATTTTTTCCTAACCATTTGAAATCTTCTTATGATTTTTAACTAACATACTCTTACCTTAAAAATTTTAATTCTAGGCCTTGTTATTGTTAGGACCACCAACCTGAAAATCCGTACAGAAGTTGAATGATTAAGGGGAAAAATTTTAATTGGTCGCGGGGACCAATCCAGAACGTGTGGCCATGGCCCCTTCAAGTCATCTAGTTCAATTCAAGTACTGAGCGGCTCTAGTCTATCAGCAAGTAGAAAGCTCTTCCATTGCCAAGTCCTCTTTTTAGTCTCGTATGAATCAGAAAACCAACGTTTCTCCACGCAAACTTCTCGTCTCATTTTTTAAGAGCTTTAGGTCTAAAGAGCTCACAGCAGCATTAATAGTTAGAGCTGTCAACTCCAGATCACTATAGCGCTGTTAATGTGTCTCCCGTTGCGCGCACCAAAAAATGTGAGGAGCGTTTTTCCATTCGTATCGCAACCCTGTTAACGCTTATCGACGCGGCAAATGGTCAGAAAATGGATCAAGAAGTTAGGGTTGTCTATTCACAAAAAAGTTATGACCACTTTAAAGTTTTAAAACCCCAACGCAAGAAAACTCAAGGTTTTTTAAGTGAATTCTTGATTGCCTTGAGGGTATCGTCGTGTATCGTCACGAGTTCGAATCCCCAGTCTAAAGGCTGTTATTGGTTCAATTCCCCCAAGCCTTCAGTTGGACGACATCCTTCTATCTCCCACCTTTACTTTTCGCAGTCTGTTTATGATTCTAGCTTGCGCGTTTATTTTTCGGTTTATAGGACTAAAGATGGAAATTTGACATTTTCGGACGGGTCGGAAGAAATTTGAATACCTTTTTCCCGGACGGAACACGGACAGGGACAGGTGTCAAAAATTTTCGAGCAGGATCTCGGGACTGGACGATGCTTCAAATTGACCGAGCGATAAATAATTATCCTGTCCCGTTTCATCTCTATATAGGACCTCATTATGAGATTTAGATCTATTGGGTCGGCCGAAAGGGACTTTTTATGGTAAAACCCCAACTGGCAGGATTCCCAACTGGCAGCACCCAACTGGCAGGACTCCCAACTGGCAGCACCCAACTGGCAGAACTCCAAACTGGCAGCACCCAACTGGCAGGACTCCCAACTGGCAGCACCCAACTGCAGGACTCCCAACTGGCAGCACCCAACTGGCAGGACTCCAAATGGCAGCCTTTTTTAATTTTGTAGTTTGACTGGGTACAGTCTACTCTCGTTAAAACTGGCACTTCCAATAAACTGGGCACCCTCGATAAACTGGCACTTTTAAAAAGCCTACTTGGCTGGCCGACAGAGAATTAGGCAAAGTAACATCCAGTAAACTGCACCGACCCCGATAAACTGGCACCCCAGGCTGGGTCCCCAGGGGTGCCAGTTTATCGAGAGTAGACTGTATGTACCTGAATATTCTGGGGTAGGTATCTTCGAGTAGGTTGGATATCCCCCCCCCCCTCGCTGGTCTGAATTTTTTTTCGGGTACGCGTGTGTGAAATCGAAATTTTAGTACTATCCAAACCCAACCTCCCTATACGGTTTTACGTGAGAATTAATGTTTTGTTTTACATTTTGACTTAGTGTTACTATAAACATAGTGTTCATTAGAGTTGTCTCGAAAATCGATATTTGGACCGGAACCAGAATTTGACTTTGCTAACAGCGGAATCGGGATTTGAGTTTTGTAAAAAACCGCAGCCGGATCTCGGAGATTTATTTATGCCGAAACCAAATCCGGAGTCTCAAAAACGTATTATTGAAACAATCGCTGCAGCTTTACATGTTTTTTTATTTCGGTATTTAACACAACAAAATTAGCTCCAAAAGTTGAAAATATGCGTTGAAGTCAGCTAAGAAAGAGCAAAATCATGATACAGTCTACTCTCGTTAAACTGGCACTCCATATAACTGGCACCCTCGATAAACTGGCACTTTTGAGAAAGCGCTATTTGGCTGGCCGACAGAGAAATTAGGCAAAGTAACATCCCCTGCTAAACTGGCACCCCCGATACACTGGCACCCCAGGCTGGTCTCCAGGGGTGCCAGTTATCGAGAGTAGACTGTAGAGTTAGGCTTAGAATTGATATTTTTGGATGAGGACAGGAACCGAATCGGGATCCGAAAAAGGACTGGTAAACCGAACCGCAGTTTTGGGTCAACTTCTAGTGTTACTAGTTTAAAATTATTTAGTTTGTCTAGGAAATTATAGGAAAAATTTGGCTGCCAGTTGGAGCTGGCCAGGGTAAAAAGAGATATGTTGAAACATAGTTCTGAATACTGGACCCTACTGCGTACATAAACCTGTGTGTGCGCATCTCACCCCCCAAAGCAAACCAAGCCCCCTGCCCCCCGAAGGAGGCGCAGGCTTGGTTGGTTAGAGATGCGTGCTCTCACTTACCCTTAGACATAATTCCGAGCAAGACTCTTGATCAAAAATGCATTTAGAGGCTATTTTTGCAAGTCCATGTTGAACAACATGGTAAAACAGGCAAAAAGTCAAAGTTTCGCAACGCTAAAAACTCATTAAAAGTTGAATTTTGATCAGAATTTGGGTAATTCGTCGGCAGTTTGGGGTCGGCAGTTAGAATCGTCGGCAGTTGACCCTCGTTCGTTGCCAGTTGGGAGTCCTGCCAGTTGGGCTGCCAGTTGGGAGTCCTGCCAGTTGGGTGCTGCCAGTTGGGAGTCCTGCCAGTTCGTGGTGCTGCCAGTTGGGAGTCCTGCAGTCGGGTGCTGCCAGTTGGGAGTCCTGCCAGTTGGGTGCTGCCAGTTGGGGAGTCCTGCCAGTTGGGTGTCGTTCCTTTTTTATAAGAGACTAACCGTAGCTAAAAGTAAACCTTTGTAATGTGTAAAGCTCGGCGTTAGATGAGGCAAAGGTGCTCTTGATTGCTTGACAAATGTAATGCTGATGGCATCAAGTGTTGAAATAAGAGAACTATCAGGACCTTGGGTGAAGATTTGTAGTTAGCGCTTGTTCTGGAGCGGCTAAAGTTGTAAATTGCTATAATTTTACTCAAACATTACTAAAACTCCTATTTTTTAAATATTGGGCGGCCGTATTAAAGAATTAGGATATATGCCCCATACCCCCATATCCCGTGCATTACATTTGTCAAGCAATCAAAGAGCACCTTTGCCTCATCTAACGCCGAGCTTTACACACATACAAGGTTAACTTTTAGCTACGGTTAAGTCTCTTATAAAAGTCACTTTTCGGCCGATATCCCTACCCAACCCGTATTAATGAGGGTGGGGTAAAAAGTTACCCTTTTACCACGGGTATATTCCCGGGTATGTACCTTTACCCCAAGTATAGAAACCCAAATTATTCAATTTTGCTGAATTTTCCATTTTAAACGAATAACGATGTTCACAGTTTAAAAAATAACTTCGACCGCTCATCGACCTATGCTAGAAAGGCTAAAAGACAATAAAAAATAATTGTCGGGGGTTCACCAGGGGTTCACTCAAGGGCGTATTTTTTTCAAAAAAGCCATTGAGCGAGTCAGAGTTTTTATTTGATGGGCTCAATAAATTACGCTGCCAAACACCTGAAACCAATCTAAAACCGCCCAAAGCTACGTCGAATCAACCCTAAATCATTCTATTAGTTTATATATCAAAAATAATAGTACTAAAATAAGGTTGACCACCGTGCGGATTCGAACGAGAAACCTCAGCGATGAGTACGTTCCCACTAATAATCGCCTCGGAACCCATCCAGAGCGGCCGAAAGCCAAAAATAACTGGTTTTTTGGGGGATCACTAAAAAGGGGGGTAAAAATGTAGTCAAAATACTGAACCTGGTATGTGTGTAAAACTCGGCGTTAGATGAGGACGCAAAGGTGCTCTTGATTGCTTGATAAATGCAATGCTGATGCATCAAGTGTTGGATTGAGAGAACTATAGGACCTCTGGGTGAAATGATTTGTAGTTAGCACTTTTCTGGGGTGGCTAAAATTTGCAAATTTTTATTGTTTGAAACTAATTTTTCCTAGTTAAAGTACTAGGCATAATTATAACACGTATAAGGTCGGTATTTTTGTCTCAATAATTACTTTGCCTGTTTTGGATCCAAAGCGAATCTATAAAGGAGGCAATGGTGGTGTCGACTCCATTGCTGTGGAGGGACTCTATATTATAGTGTCCCCAACTTCTTGGATCTAACGGGGCAATGTCCTACAGTTCTTGCTCTAGGAGGCAAAGCAGCAGGGAATGAC